>VZTG01001542.1:76864-145138 GCA_013397845.1 Melanocharis versteri
TGGATGGATGGATGGATGGAGGGATGGATGGAGGGATGGAGGGATGGATGGATGGACGGATGGATGGACACTGGTGAAGATCTGGGGTCCTGAGACTGGAGATGTGAGAAGCAAGAGGTTGGTTCCACCACAGGGGTTCCGCATGAGGAGTTGGCAGGGAATGGTTGGCAGGGAATGGCTCCTCTCTCTCCTGTTTTGTGCCCCAGCACTGGGGGAGTGGGTGCTGCTCTGCCTCTTCCCAGCTCTCATGGGAAAAGGAGAGCCAGAGCTGGAGAGACGGCGTGAGGTGAGAATGGATGAGAGTGGAAAACGAGGGAGGAAGGAGGAGAACAGAGCCCTCAGCGTGACCCTGTGCTGGGAGGGGACCAGCCCACAGCACAGCCCCGTGTTTGTAACCCGCCCCTGGCACTTTATTTCACATCCAGCAGCACGAGGACTTGTTAGAGGCAACTCAAGACCACCAGGAGCCTTCATCCGGAGCTCACACAGCGGAAACTCTTCCATCAACACTCCCTCCCCGACAGCTCCTCTCCCTTATCTCACCTCTAGGTTTCAGCCAGCGCTCGACTGGAATTACCTGGGGCTGCTGCTGCACCAGCTCTGACCTCTGCTGCAGATGTTTTCGGGGCAGGGTGACTGACAGGGAGCCCTGGCTGAGCACGGGGAGCTGCACACCCTGGGTGCCTTCTCCCTCCAGCCAGAGTGAGGAGGGCAGGGTTGTTTGGGGCTGTTACAGCGAATTTCCTCCGTAATTTATGGGCAGGGAAAATCCATTTGTAATTTAAAACTGCTTTCAGCGATCGTGTGTCTGCGTGTATGTAATATATATATAATACAAACCGTAATAATATATACATTATATATATATATATATCATGTATATAACCTTATATAATATCTATAAAATCCTAACCAAATAATATCTATAAAACCTAACAAAAAGGGGAGGCACAGGAGTGTTTGCCAGGCTTGCAGCTGGAAATGTGCAGCGAGTTTTACAATCACCACGGCATTTCCAGGGCATTTGGCCAGGAAAACTCTGGACTGAATAATTTAGCATCCGTCTCTGTCTCCCTGTGACTCCTCCGTGCATCACAAAGCTCGGGAGCACCATTTGAAGTTTCAAAAGGAGCGTTTTTGTGAATGAGACAATCGGCGCTGACTAATCAGCCTCCGTGTAATCCCCGCACCTCCAGAGCAGGGAACAAAGCCACGTCCAGATAATCCCCTCTCCAGGCTTTGCCTTGAAGCTGTCCGTGGGCCCTGTGGCAGCAGGGGAAGGAAGGATTATCCTGTCAACAGCAGAAACACGTCTGTGTTCTTACAACCCGGCCTTGTCGGGCCAAATTCCAGGGAAGGAACTCCAGGAATGAGGCCCGTGGCCACCAGCCATGTGGCACGTTTGGGTCCCTGTAATGGTGGTCCAGAGGTGACCCCGTTGACCCTGAGCCCTGCAGATGGGACAGTGTGGGTGGCACACCTCACCCACGAGGTCATCATCTCCTCCAGCACCTGACAACAGGCCTCAGCCACAATTTTATATCCTTCTAGAGGGTGAAATCCCTTCCCAGCCCATAAACGGTGCCAGGCTGCCACGCTGAGAGGTGCAGGAGCAGGGGAAAAGGAAAGGTGGGGTCGCTGAGGATGTAGCCTTGTGCTCAGAGCACCTGAGGGAGGGAGAGGAGCTGCTCCGGGGTCTGGGCTGCTCCTGCATTTCACATACAGAGCCCCTGGATCAAACAAACAGCCAAACCCAGGAGAAATCCCAGAAACTCTTAAATCCCCTATTTCCTCATTGCTGTGGAGGAAGAGTGTGCTGTGCAGGGAGAGGTGGGCAGGAGCACGGCTGTGCCTGTGTGTGAGGGTGCCCAAACTCACACCTGTGGCTGGCAAAAAGCACATTTCTGACCCCACATCACCTGCAGGAGTCAATTTGCTGATAAAAATTGAGCTGCCTTGCTGGAAGCAGCAGGAGTGGCGAACGCCCACACCTGGGATCTAAACTTGATCCGCACTTCAGTGTAAAACACAGAAAGCTTCGTTCCCCTTTCTGCAAAATCCACTCCAGAAAAAAGCAACTGTTCCTGTTGAGTGTCTTTGGAGAGCCCTGCTCCCTCCAGACAGAGGAATCTCCCACGCTGGCACACATCCACACCCACTTCTTCCTGCTCTGAGCATCTCCAAAGGGAGCCATCACTCTCTCCAAAGCACTCTGCTGCAGTCAGTGGTGATAGGCAATGTAATAATACCTTTTATTGGGTCAATACATCAGCTGGGAAACAGCAGCCATCCTTTTGTGCAGGTGATGGCCAAAGAGTGACCTGTGTGAGTGGGCAGGATGGGCAGTTCCAGCTCTTGGGCTGGCCTGAAAGGCAGGAGGGGGTATTTTCCTCTCTTCCAACAGGTAGGAGGGGGTATTTTCCTCTTTTCCAACAGGTAGGAGAGGGTATTTTCCTCTCTTCCAACAGGTAGCAGGGTGTATTTACCTCTCTTCTTTCGTCTCCCGGTGCTTTATTGCATTTCCTGTTCTCCGAGCAGCCTCAATAAAACATCTTTCTGAAGGGTTCTCCACTGTGCAGTAAATATCCTCCTTCATCTGCCAGCTTGGATAGGGATCAATCAATCAGAGGAAGTCCCTGGGGATGCCGGGGTGCATCATTCAAGGTTAGGGACCAGACAGGCAGGTGACAGCAGAGGGATTGCAGTGCTTCTGCTAGGAATGAGCCCCCCACCCATCCCCCTGCTTGCCAAAGTAATATCAAAAAGAAAGGATGATGGAGAATCCTCCAAAGACGGGAGAGGTTTTGTGTCCCATCCTCTGCGGGGTTTCCTTGAACAGCCTGGAGGGAAGCAGGCATCCATGGAATCAGCCATCGGGGTGGCTTGGAGGGGTCACAGCAGGATGCCTTGGGCTGTCCTACCAGGGGACATCAAGATCTCACCACGGATTGAGGGTCACCACACGTGCAAGGACTCGGGAAGCTTCCTTGGCGAGGTGGGTCAGGACCAGGGTGGAATAATCTCCGTGGGCAAGGATTGCTGGTGGCTTTTTGCTGCCAACACAACACGAAATGCCTTTTCCAGCTGGTCAGTCCAGGCTGGCTCCAGTTTGGTGGGTGCAGGAGTCAGTGTCGGAGCAGGTGACAAGGAATCTGTCCCCACGGGAAGAGTTTCCCGACAAAGCCTTGGCAACGAGGTTTTCCTGCTGCCTGTGCTTCCCAGCTTTGCAAGCATCTCTGGTATTAACTCTTTGGTGCCTTCCAAAATGCAAAGAGGAACCCAAAGGATGAATTTACTGCTCCATTGTTAACACATTAAAATGTCAATACTGGCCTTGGGTGGCACAGGGGGGTGTGGAAGCTCTTCCTGCGAGGAAGCTGCGACCCTAAGTAACAATGGCCTTTTAATTGGTCCATTGTAAGGTCAGAGCTTGGCCACCACGCTGGGAGAGTTCCCTAAGTAGTTAATCCACTTAGCAGAGCCTGGATCTTTGGAGAGGGTGTAAGTGGTGTGGTTGTTGTCTGAGCTGCATTTGAGAGTCATTAAAGGGTTGCTTTGTGCGGGAAGAGTCTCGTTTTAACAGCATCAGCTCCTGGCTCCAGCAGGAATTACCCTTCACTGAAGCTGCAGCTATAGATTTCAGCTTATAGTTTCTGTGGATAATAAATGACAGCTCTCAGACATCCTGGAAAAGGGCTTCCAACTGGAGTGGGGGAGCAGGCAATCCATCCAGGCTCGGGAATGAATCAAACCCCAGCTCTCTGCAGACAGCTCCTCTCCAGCTGGACAGGGGATGAGAGGCTGGGTAATGTTTGCAGGATGAATTTCCTAAATCCCTGATTTCCTAATTTGGGATTTGCAAAAGGTTTATCCTAAGGGGAAAGGTGTCACTGTTTAGTTACAGAAACTCCTGACTGGACAGCACCAGCCAAATTCTGTCCTCTGGTAAGTTCACAGGATGAGATGACTGAATCACAAGGATTTGGGATTAGAATGGGGGAGGCTGCAGGAATGGCAGGAAGGCAAGGTCCTGTCCTGCACAATGGGGATGGTTATCAGAGGATAAGAACGGCCACTCATTAATTCATGTGTGTTTTAAGGCCTCTCAGTGGTTAAAAACACTAAAGAGATACTACACAGAGAGAGCCTGAGTGAAAACTCAAAGCCAACAGAGTGGATTTGGCTTCCTTCCCCTGTCTGCTCTCCCTGCCTTTCACTCTGCTGGATCTACATCGGGATGCTGCCCCCTTCACCTTCCAAAATGATTATCCCGAATGCAGGGGACCCTCTAAATCCTCCCCTGGCTAGAGGAATAATCCTGACCATCTCCTCCAAGCCAAAGAGCCCCAGTTAGAGAGAAATGAGAGGGTGGACGGAAGTTCTGGCCCAGCAAGGGCAATTGGACCACGAGGCTGCAACAGGACAAAGTCCTGCAGGCCCTCTCCTGAAAACGATGGGAATCACAGTGGGATCATCTACACGGAGGAGAGCTCAGGCTGTGGAGGTGCACAGCCACACTGCTCAAGATGACACCAGGAGTCAGGGTCAGAAGGGGGCCCTGAGCCACCCATGGCTCCTCGTGGTGACCACAGCCCTGGGACGAGCTGCCCCACGGGACAGAGCTGCACCCTGCACCATGTCCACCCCTTCATCCCTCCACGCTCCTCTCCCTCCAAGTTCCTTTTCCCAGCTGATCATTGCCCTGCCTCGGCCTCCCAGCCCCAGCCCCACGTGTGTCTGAGCCAGCTTTGACTCTCAGCTCAGCTCAGCTCAGCCCAGAGCAGAGCCTTGCAGACAGAAGCATCTTTGTGCCCAAGCTGTGACCTTTGGGTCGGCTCCTGATCCCAGCAGATTGGCTGTGTCCAGCTGTTTGTCTTGCTGGGAAGAAGGACAGGACAGGCAGCTGAACGGAGCAGGGGTCTATTCTTGGCTCCATCTCAGACTTCCTCCCTGACCCTCGGCCAAATGACCTCCTCTGTCTATTCCCAGGGGTCATTCCCTGCTGCAGTGGAAATCCACTGGAAGTGCTCATAGCAGGAGGAGGATCAAAGGGTGGAGGATAAATTTGGCTGGGCAAGTGTTGTTGCACTTGATCCTAAACCCCAGTTCTGGACATTCCAGAATCTCAGATGGCCAAGGACTGCGAGGAAACAAGAGGAACTGTGCAGATTTACTGCCACACCTTCTTCATCTCCCAGACCTTTTCCATCACCACATCCCGGCCCTCCCCAGCACAGCTTCCTCCTCCTCTGGGCAGGATAAATCCAGAACCCACATCTGCCCCTTCCTCCTCATCTCTGGGGACTTTGGTCTTACTGATGCCTCTCTATTGCTCCTGCACACCTCAAACCTGGAAAAGAACCAAAATTTTGGTATTTCTCAAGTGCCAGACTCAGCCTCTAGGTCCACAGGCCACATTCTCGGAGAGTTTGGGTGTTACACCCAAAAACTTGTGGGCAAAGCCAGATCACACCAAATTGAGGGGAAAAAAACCAGTGTTTAATTAATGGGGGTGTGATGCTCACCAAGCCAGAGTCCTTGTGGGTCCCACAGGCAGAGAGCAGAAATGTGGGTGGGCCATCACCATCCTCGGGAGGTCCTGTAAGGATGGGAGGGATCTGGGAACACGCTCCCCAGAGAAAGTTGTGGAGTCTCATTCCCTGGAGAAATTCAAAAGTTGCCTGGACACAATCCTGAGTAGCTGCTGGAGCAGGGGGGTTGGACTGGGTGACCACACCCTCCCAACATTCCCCTTTCTGTGATCCCGGGATATCCATCCAAACCCTAATGAAAAAACTGGGAGGAGGCATTAACTTGCACTCTGCGTGGGAAGAAGATCACATTTCCTACATCCAGGCTGCAGCCAGACAACCCCAGGCAACCCACGGATCCTGTCAGTCTGTCCTGGCCCTGCAAAGACCCCCTGGGCATTGCCACGAGGGCAGGAAGACCCAACAGAGCACTTCAATGTTCTTCTTGCCCTCCATCCTCACCAGATCAGCTCCACCATCATTCCCGTGTCCATTTTTCCATCCTGATGATCACCCACGGCTGCATTTCAGACATTCCATGGCAGCAAAAACAAAGGAGGACAAAGCTGAGCATCCCGGGGGAATGCACTGAACTCCACCCCCAAGCCCACAAAGGTCAAACCCCAAAATTCTTAGAGCTCATTTAAAGTCCAGATACAAGATTCATTTGACTGACAAAGGACTAATTGGTTTCAGGACTAATTAAGTACATATACTTGTCTTTGCTTAATCAGTGAAATTTCCAGTGGCATTAAAATGTCCAAGAATACAAATCCCAGGAGATTTAAAGCAAATAGTTAAAATCAACTTATATCCAATTATCATATAAATCACTAATGACCTGGGTAAATTGGAAGCTCTTTGGCTCAGCCTCTAGGGAAGAATAAACCTGATAGAAAATGAACATGGTACCTGGATTAATGCACAGGCTCAGGGGAATTCATGGCAAATATTCCAGGAGGACTTTTTCACTGACATTGCAAAATGCCAATATTTCTAAACAAACAGGAGGTTTGTTTAAAAACAGTTTCCACAGGAAGGTTTGGATGAAACTTTCAGCAGGAACTTTGTGTTCAGCATCCGAAGCTAAAATCACTCAAGAATTGCCATCTACCCATTGCTGGGCATATTCCTGATGGATACTTCTCCTGGAGGGCAATTAGTAATTTCCATCTTGTCTTCCCACCCTCTGCTTTTCATCTTGCTCATGGTCACAGTCTGATAGCCCATCTATGTAAAAAGAAAAAAAAAAAAAAAAGAAGAAGAAGAAAATAAGGTGATTCAAGATTTGCGGTTGGGTTTGGATTATTTTTTCATCCACACTCATTTTTAGGTGCAGGCACAGAAGATCCAATCTCCACTAACCACCTAAACTGTCTCGTCTTGACCTGTTTATTTTGCTTATTCCAACCTTATTCTCCATTCCTGAGAACTTGAGGCTTGGAAAAAGTGGTTCGTGAAGGAAAAAAAGGAATAAAAAAGATTAAAAATGTGAATAATCTATGAAATACAGTTTTTATACATCCAATGACCACAAACTCCAGGGTTTGCCAAATTGCAATGCACATTAAGAAGTGTTGCCAATAACTGACATTCAAATCCTTCCCGTCCTGACTCCAGAGTTCAGCCAGGCATTGTTCCCTGTCAGAAAACCCCTCCCCCTCCAGAATGTTTGTTTTATTGGTGATTTCTTAATGCCCCGCCAAAGCTCTAATCTGAGTGCAGAGAGACACAAACGGGACAAAGAATTAACAGCAAATATCTCACCCAGCACGGGATAAAGTGATTAAAGAAACGTCCTCGGACCTTGGGCTGCGTCTTACAGAAAGAACAACATCCAGGCACACCAACCACCCCAAAAATACACAGAATTAAAGCTGTGGTCCCTCCACCCCAAGCAGCCTCTGCAGAGCTGTGTTTGGACATGATTTTGCCCTCACCCTTTCATTCCAAGCTCCTGCTCCGGAATCAGAGCGGATTTTGTTGCGTCCACCCAACAGCGGTGAGGGGCACATTAAAGAGGATGCACAACGGGAGTGCTGTGGGCTGCAAGAGGGGTCTGCTGGGGCAGAAAACCCTCCCAAAAGTCTCATCAGCTTCACCAGGGAGCCTGGTTTTGAAAGGATGGGGTCCATTCAAGCCACGCTGGGTTGACCAAAGCACCCTGATGAGACCCAGCTGAAAGATGAAAGCCAACCACGCCTTCCTCCCTGTCTCCCCTCTTCATCTCTGCCCTTCCTACTCCACTGCGTTGTTCTTGCTTTGCTACGTGCCCAGGAACTCTCTGTGAGCTGAAAAAACTCAGGTACCCAGGCAAGTAATGAATATTTTTGTCATTTCCTGGCGCAGAGCACTTGGGTGCTGGAGGTGCATGTGGGTAATTTTTGTTTGCTTTTAAAGAAAAAAAAAAGTCAAAGTAGAAAACAAAAGAAATCCAAATTCCTCCTGGCTCAGCCTCTTCCTCCTCAGGGATCTCCAAAAACTCTCAAAGATTGCCCAAGCTCAGCAGCTCATCGCTGTTCCTTCTCTCCTGTTTCATTAGGGGGATTATTCATTAGGGGGTCAGAGGATGAAACAGCTCACAAAAATTTAATCCTGTGGCTAAAGAAAGCTCTGATGGAGCCACTCTCTCAATTCCTTGCTGCTGAAAATGCCCAGCAGCACCGAAGCGTCCCAGGCGTAGGGAGGCAGCAGATTTGGGATGGATTTACAGGTGGCAGAGGAGGAGGAGGAGGAAAGGCTGAGCTGCAGGGCTCAGCAGGAAATAAACTGGCTGCTGCTCTGCTTTTGCTGCTTTTCCCATCTTACCCGGGTTAAAGGAAATCCAGGGAAAATTTTAGGGTGTCAGGTCCCCACAAAGCCAAAGGCAAAGCAAGGCCTGGTCCGAGACACGGGAGATGATGAAGCAGGGCTGGAAAGATGGAAGTTCAAGGGTTATTATGATAAAGAGATCTCCCTCCAGCTGGCGAGAGGATGAATTTGATCTCTGAATAAAAGATCTGATCCTACAGCTCCTGTCAGGATCCCAAACATCCGGGGACAGACCCGACCAAGGGCTGTGGAGCAACACCCCCAAGGGAAGCGAGGGAGCACCAACCCCTCCATCTGCAGGGCTCTCCTGGACCAGGCTGAGCTGATGCTGCTCCAAAAGGCTGGGAAAAAACCCACCAGGGCTGCAAAACCAGGCCTGAAAGGACAATTCCCACCCGGCCCTGGGATGAGATGTGGCCCTGACACACGAGCTGGATTATCCTGGTGTTACCTCAGAGGAGCTCCGTGCTTTTAAATCACTTCCTGTTTTTTATTCCATGCCACCCCTGTGTTGTGTTACTTTACAAAAGTATCCAACCTCATTTTCTATTCATTTATGGCCTCACTTGATGGCTCTCTGCCCGACTCCACGGGCAGGCGCCGTGTGCTGAGCCTGCCCACCCAGATATTCCTCACACTGGACAGTTTCGAGCTGGGCAAAGCCAGTCCACGGCCACTCCGTTTGGCCCTGGGTCTGAATTTCAGAGCTAAAAATATCTTTACGTCTCTATGAGCACCGAGTCAGCTGCACTCAGGCAGGGAGGGATATCCAAGTGGAAAACCACATCCTGCCTCACGTGACAAGCCACATTTGGCCTGGAGAAGTGGCTTTTCTCCGGGGAGGCAAGTCTCCGTCTGTAGTCGGTTCAGGAGATAAAAATAGGTCAGATCTTGTTCCCCCTCAGGGTGCTGGGTTGTGGTTTGTTTTTTTGGTTTTTTTTTTCTTCCCTCTTCGTGCTGGAAAAACCTTTCCCTGCTATCCCAGGGAGCTGAATCTGGGATTTCCCTGCACGTGCTGCAGGATCAGCAGCCACCTGCAGTCACCTGTGGCTGCCAGCTTGGTTGTCCCCAGAGCTGTGAATTTGGGGTGGAAAGGCTGGAATTTGCTCTGCTGGCTGCAATCCCCAGAATTTCCAGGGGAACACCCTCAGCCAAGGCAGCTCAGCACCGACTGGAGCATCCCACAGTCAATGGGACGCTGAAATTCCCGGTCTCTGTGGCGTGTAAATGTTGGCAAAGCTGGATTTGGCTGCTGGGTGAGCACAGGGAAGCCCAGATCCCGAATCCACGGGGTGAGGAAAGGGTTTTCTGTGCACAGGGAGCCACGGGAGATGCTGTTCCCCACACAGCCAAGGCTGCAAACGCAGCTGCTGGGATAAAACCCAGGATAGCCCAGAAAATCCAGGATAGCCCAGGGCTGGGTGGCATGGAACGCTCACAAGGATGCTTGAAGATGTGTCTTTTAAGCTCGTGGAGGCTTTCAAGAGCTTAGCCCTTCGCTGTAAAAATAAAACCAAATGCTGTTATGTAACTCCTAACCCCTTTAAAGCTTCCAGCGCATCCCTTGAAAGCAAAAAAAAAATTAAAATAAAATAAATGGGGAAGATTTTAATCTGGAAAACCCCTCAACCATCAAAGTAGCCCAAAAAAATCCTAACAAACAACAGCCTTTCGAGCAAAGCAAATAAAACCCACGCCCTGACCAGGGGGAAGTTTCAATACAGCCAAACTGGGACCCTTCACCTCCCGCCCTCACCGGGGTCTCCCCAGAGGTCGGAGTCCCCCAGTGTCAGGGCAGAGCCCTGGGGGTTTTTGCCTGCAAGTTTCTTGCTGTGGGGGCTTTTCCTTGATTTTTTCATTTCCCACCACTGCTGTTTAATGAATAAAGCCTAATCCATACCCCTAATAAACCTCCCTGGGTGGCAGGAGGGAAAGAGATGCCTCAAAATTATCATTATAGTGGGAGGATTGGTTCTCCCTCCAGTGACTCAGCACCCGGGTCACAAATCTGACTTTTTGTTTAGCTCTGGCTGGTTGTGGCCTCGCCAGCGTGGACAGATGTCCCCAGTGTCACATCACCCAGCCAAGGCAGAGAGCCCAGGATGTTCCAGCTGCAGCCTGAGGAGATTTTCCAACATCCCAGCACCCCGTGGAATTGATTTTCCCGGGAGCTGGTGGTGTTAATGCTACACAAATCCACTCCACCTCTTGGCAGGTGCTTCTAAGAGCAGGGGCTGGACTGGCTGGTGATCAAGGAGGAGACATCACATGGTCCTGGCTGGGGAAGGTTTATCTCAGTGCCTCCCAGCACGGGGTTTTTGGGGGTATTTCTCCTCAGAGAAACTTCGCATGTGTCCAGGGTTTTACAGCAAATGTTTTCTGTCTCCAGAGCAACAGAGCTCCGTGAGCAGGAAGAGCCTGAGTGCTCCTCAGTGGGGGAAGGAGAAGCAGATTCCCCGGAGAATTCAGCTCCTGGCTCTTCTGCCAAGGCCGCCAGCACTGGGACCAGTGGGTGCCTCTGTAAAACCCCTCTGGGCTGGACCCAGGGTGATCCTCTGGGTCTTTCCCAACCCAAATAATTCCATGGGTCTGTGATCACCGGCCTGAGGTGGGGCTGAGCCTCCTGCTGCAGCCAGGCTGCTCTGGCACAGGCAAAACCCAGCATCCAACGAGCCCCAGGTGCTCCAGGTTCTCCCTGTCCAGCTCTTTTGTGAACGAATTAAAACCAAAAACCGGTCTCGTGAGAGAAACCTGCTGTATCCAGCCAAGCCCAGGGATCAGCAGGGAGCTGAGGGTGGGATTGTTTGCCCAAATTCCCTTCGGGGCACACAGACCAATGCTCCCCCTGCTTCTGTCCCATGTTTGATGGAGGTAGGGACAAACAGGGAGCACGATCTGCAGCAGCACGGAGAACTGAAGAGGGAAGGGATCAATCTCTCCGTGCCCAGGATGCCAAGGCTCCATCCAGAGATGCCCTGCATCATCCACACCTTGCAGAGATCTCAGCCAGCCCTCTCTGCAGGAGGAGAGCATTCCCAGCCCCTGGATGGAGGGCTGAGCCCCGCACCCAGTGCAGCGAGCAGGGCTGGGTTTAACATCCTCAGTGCCATTTTTCTGTCCCAGTTTCACGAGCCTGTGCTGAAGTGTTCCCAGCAGCAGCCCCAGCACGGCCTGGCAGGGTCCCAGCTGCAATTCCGTGAGGGAGAAGCCGAGTGGGAATGAAGGCAAAGCTCTGGGAGGGTTTGATGGAGCCCAGCCCGGCCGCTCACCCAGCACCCAAACGAGGACACAAATCAATGCAAAGCGTTTGAACTCCAGAGAGAAAGGGAAAATCAACACATCCATCACACTCTCGCACACGTCCGCTCAAGTCCGAGCGCTGGCAGAGCTCTGGAGCAACGGAGCAGCTGGATTCATGCAGGCTGGGATGGGCATGCACAGGATGGGAGGTCCCTCTTCCTTCCCTAGGAGGAAAAAAATAATTCCCAGTCACCTCCGGCATCGTCACTGGGACATGTTTTTCCTTAAAAGAAAGGATTTAGCCCCACTTTAAGGAAGGGACGCTGAGGGGATAAATCCTATCCCATGGTTGAGCTTTGGAGAGGAAGAATAAATTGGGGTTGGGAAAGATACCTGGGAGGAATTCTTGGCTGGGAGGGTGGGAAGGCCCTGGCACAGGGTGCCCAGAGAAGCTGTGGCTGCCCCTGGATCCCTGGCAGTGTCCAAGGCCAGGCTGGACACTGGGGCTTGGAGCAGCCTGGGACAGTGGAAGGTGTCCCTGCCCACAGCAGGGGTTGGAATGAGATGAATTTTCAGGTCCCTTCCAGCCCAAACCATTCCAGAATTCCATTCATGGAGCAGGAGGGGGATAAGAAGCCAGACCACAACCACAGACCCTCACTGGTTTTTTTAGCTCTGGAATGTGGAAGAGGCTCCCAGAGACCTCCTGTCCCTCTCTGAGTGTCCCAGTTCATTAAGGAGATGGAGCTCACTGCAGCCCACGTGGGACCGAGGGCACAGCCTCGAGTTTATTAAACTCTGTCAAGCATTGATTCTTTTTCCCTGTCAGCGTCGTCTGGGGGGTCCTGGGCATACAAATGAAGCTTTAGCTGGATTCCAGAGAGCTTGGTTGGTCACTTTTATCTGACGCTGGGCGCTTTGGCAATACCAGAGGGGGAAGTTGTCTTTTCCCCAGCCTGGACGTCTGAAACACCACGATGTTCTACAGCCTGCTCCTTCTCCCAGGCTGAGCCATCCTCTTCCTACTGGAAATTCCAAACAATTCCACCCGAAGAAACAACTGCTGCACCAGTTTGTCAAGATTATTAATAAAGATCGTGGCTATCGGGCTGCTCTAAGCACTTCAAAGAGCCTAAGAACAAGGAACAAATTGATAAAAATCAGATTTAATGAGGAGGTTCTTAATAGTGGGAGTCATTTAGTGAGACTTTCCCACCTCGCAGAGGTCATTTGAGTCCTGCAGAGTCTCCTGCAGAGATTCAGTCTGTCTGCACACGCTGGTGGGCACTTCCAGACTGCTCCTGCTTCATCATGGCTGTGACCTGACCTGGCCCAGAAAAATGCAGAAGTGCACATTTGGATTTATCACAGAATCATGGGATGGTTTGGGTTGGAAGGGACCTTAAAACCCATCCAGTTCCATCCCCTGCCATGTGCAGGGACACCTCCCACTGCCCCCAGGTTGCTCCAAGCCCCATCCAGCCTGGGCTTGGACACTTCCAGGGATCCAGGGGCAGCCACAGCTTCTCTGGGCACCCTGTGCCACGAGTTTCTTCCCAATATCCCACCTAACCCTGCTCCCTTCAACCAAATATGGAGAGAAAAGCACCAGGACCAACCTCCAGATCCCAGATCAGCTCATTGGAATCTTGGACAGAAGCACTAATCCAGAGATTCACCGAAATCCCAAAGAATCAGTCTCCTGAGCATTCCCAAGGCTCAGCAGGGTCACACAAAGAGACTGGGAGGACTTAACCAGAGTTAAACTCGGATTTATAACCACAAACTCATTTCTAATCCTTGCATCACTTTGAGGCCATTGCCCAAGCTCACAAAGTTGGAGCAGGAGCTCTTCAAATTCCTGTGGGATCCAGCAAAAGGGAAAACTTGAAGCAGCCCCCTGGGTATTCCTGGGTTCCCTACAAGGATCAGGAGAGAGTTTATGGGGAGCACAGGCTCCCTGCTGCCCCTGTAATATCCCTGCTGCCCCTATAATATCCCTGCTGCAGAGGGCATAAATCACTCCTTTTTCCTAAAACCAGGATGCAGTTCTTCCTCTGGATTTCTCCAAGCCAGGGGGTGAGTGCAGGATTTTTTGAACCAATGTTGGTGTGCAAACAGAAGGTTTGGGAAATGGACTCATCAAGGACACTGTAAACTCTTGGATTTAGGGAGCAGGTTTTGTGCCAGTCCATGTGGTGCCAGCCACAAAAGCGTGACCAGAGCCGCTTCAGTGATCCCAAATAATTCCCTTTTAATGGGCAAAGTGAGAGTTGGTGCAGTGGCCAAACATCTGCCAGGAAGGGGTGAGGTGAAGTTCATCCTGCCCCAGGGTGGAAAAGGATTTTCTGGAGCTGTCTGGAAGCACACAGGGGCTTCGTCCAAAACATCCAAAGCCTTTTCTGACATCTCCTCCTGAAACCTCTCCCTCACCAGCCTCCCAGGCCAAGGGGTCTCCTTCTCCCACAGAAAATGCACCCAGACCCCCAGAATTGCAAATTACAAGAGCTCTGGATGTTGTAAGAAAAAGAAAAGGCAATTTTGTTATTTTACTGGACTGTTCGAAATTGCAGGAAGCCCTGAAATCTGTAAAACAGGGCTGTGCTTCCAGTCCCACACAGACATTCAGCCAGAGTCTGTCCCCACCGTGCCCAGGCTCACCTGCTGATATTCCCTTTTTACCAACACAGGGCCAGTGAGGAAAACCAGTTATCAGCAAACCAGTGCAAATCAAACCAGTGCAAATCAAACCAGTGAAAATCAAACCAGTTAACAGCAAACCAGAGCAAATCAAACCAGTTAACATCAAACCAGTGAAAATCAAACCAGTGCAAATGAAACCAGTGCAGATCAAACCAGTTAAGAGCAAACCAGAGCAAATCAAACCAGTGCAAATGAAACCAGTGCACAACAAACCAGTGCAAATGAAACCAGTGCACAACAAACCAGTGCAAATGAAACCAGTGCGAATCAAACCAGTTNTAACAGCAAACCAGAGCAAATCAAACCAGTGCAAATCAAACCAGTTAACATCAAACCAGGCCTGGAACAGTCAGTGCGCAACAAACCAGTGCACAACAAACCNGCAAATCAAATCAGTGCGCAACAAACCAGTGCACAACAAACCAGTGCAAATCAAACCAGTGCAAATCAAACCAGTGAAAATGAAACCAGTGCAAATGAAACCAGTTAACATCAAACCAGTGCACAACAAACCAGTGCAAATCAAACCAGTGCAAATCAAACCAGTGCAAATGAAACCAGTTAACATCAAATCAGTGCAAATCAAGCCAGTGTAAATCAAACCAGTGCACACCAGCTACCCCAAAACTCTCCCTGAGCACCCCATGCTCCCCCCCACCTCAAAATCTGGCTGCTGATCCGGTGATCCCCCCAACCCCAGCCTTCCTTTGCTCCTTATCTCCATCACAGGAGGCCCCAGTATCCCGTTCCTGTGTATATCTTAACCCTTAAATCACTGTCACCCCTCAGGAACACTCAGAAAATGTCCAGAATAAACGTTTGGCTTTTGGATCAGAGCACACACGAGGAGTGCCCGCTGGGGAGAGCCCAGCAGCTGTGGCCAGATGTGTCCCTGATGCCTAAAAGAAGGCTGCCTGGAACAGAGGCTGGCCAGAGTTAAAGAATAAAATAGATATTTATTGAAAGGCCTTCACAGGACACACCCTGGAGTACAAAAGTCTGGCCAAGACTACACCTAAGATGGACCCCCAAGATGGACCCTGGGTCACTGGTTCTCACCCTTTTTATAAGTTTTGGCCCATTTTCATATTTACAACTGTCCAACACAGCTTCAGCCCACGCAGTCCCATCCGGTCGGACTGTCCCCTCTCAATCCATGGCTGTTTACATTCTTGGGGTCTGGAGCTGCAAATGTCCTTGGTTCTTCGGGCTGCAAACGGTGTGTTTTGTCCAGCCAGGCCAGGAGAAGAGCTGTTAGCACTGTACACGAAGCCCAGAGTTACAGACACACTAACGCAGTATAAAATCTAAAAAATATGAAAGTTAAAACTAAAGGTATCATCCCCAGGCCAACCCCAAGCTGTTGTTGCTCCCCACCACCCCCAGCTCTGCCGTGCCAGGGGCAGACGGGCACAGCTCCACTCACTACAGCAAACCAGACAAGGGCAGGGCACCCAGCAAACTCCAGCCCACAATTACACATCCTTCCGAGCTCTGGCAGCTCTGTCACAGCCTCAGAGCACCCTGAGCAGCCTCCCAGCCTCTGGGCAGACCTCGGAGGTCTCACCTGGGCTAAAGGACTCTGAATCATGGAATGGTTTTGGGTGGGGAGGGACCTCAAAGCTCATCCACTGTCCCAGGTTGCTCCAAGCCCTGTCCAGCCCGGCCTCCCCAAAACACAGGCTGGGTTTGGCCACCCTGCTCTGGAAAATGAGGAAATTTAATCATGGCAACACAACTGTGCCATGCTGAATGATCTCTTTCCCGTTTTGTTTACGGTGGACAAACAGCCCTGAGCCCTTCTGCACCCTCTGCTCTGGAAAAGCCACCTCGCTGCAGAGTCCTCCTCACACTCCAAGGGTGGAAGCTGTTCAAACAGAGAAGGGGGCAGAGAGGGTCGAAGGAGGAATTCTGTGTGGAAAAAACAGCCCCCAGGCTGTTCCCCAGGAGCTGCAAAAGCTGGGAACAGCATGGCCCTTGAGTGCCACCCTCCTGCCCTGCCCTGAGATCAGCTGGTGCCTGCACAGCTCCTGCCTCACCCACCCTCAGGAGAATTTTGGGAGAGCTGGAACCAATCCCCCCCACCCCAAACTTCAGTGCCTGACAGTTTTACATTTTACATTTAGAGTTGGGAAGCAAGAGGAGGACCCTTTCCTCCTCTGGGGGGGAATGGCTGGGATGGGAGCCCAGCTGGATGGGGCAGATTTGGGGTGTGTGGGGAGCCTGGGGCAGGGGGGATCCTGGCTCTCCCATCCCCTCCTGCCACCCAAGCTGGGGGAAAGACTGGGGAAAAGAACGTGCTGAGAGATTTTCAGTGTGCTGTCACCATGGAAACCCCTTCCCCAGCATCCCAGGGATGCTCATGGCGTGGGGTGGCCACGGAGCCCTGGGAGAGCACCCGGGGAGGGAACGGGGCAGGAAAGGGGAGTCCCAGGCCCTGAGAGCAGGACAGGCTCGGTGTGCACATCTCAGCCACGGGGAGCAGCAAACTGAGCCCTGCCTCAGGCCTGGCACTGCCTGGGAGGGTGGGGCAGCCCCCGAACCAAGGACATCCCAGGGGACATAACTGGGATGGGGCCAGAGGTGCTGCCAGCGGATAAAGGGCCAGAAGGAAACTCCCTTTGGTCCCATCCTCTGGAGTTCCCACCATGGGGAACCCGCTCCCGCACACAAAACCACGCGAAAAATTCCGCAAAAATAGCATTGCACCCCGCAGCTGCTGTCCTCAGGCACCTGCCCGTCACAGGAGGAGCCCTGGTCCCCCCTGCCCACCCCGTGCTCGAGCCATCACTGTCCTGGGCACAGAAGAACACCCCAAACTCCCAGGGTGTTCACAGGGAGCCGTGCAAATCCTGTTCTGCCTCCCAGGAAAGTGGCGGAGGAAGGATGGAGGATGGACGAGACACCCCGATCCCACCACCAGAGTCTCCCTCTCCTCCACCACCTCAAGCAGCTGCTCCCCAGCGTTTGCCAGACCGGGTCTGCAGGGAAGGAGTTTTGGGGCCACACCATCATCTCTTGGAGGTGCTGCAGAAACACGGGGAGGTGGCAAACCCCGCCTTGAACCACGCACGTTTTAGGGTTTTGGGCTCTGTTGTCCTCAAGGGAAACTGAGCCGGATCAGGATGCACACTTTGTAGGTGTTTGACAGTTTTGCAGCATGTTTCAGGTTCTTTTTTTGCTGTTTGTTTTGTGCCACACAGTATTTATTGTGTGTTTTACCAAACGGCAAGAAAGATGTAAACAGCAAATGATCAAAGCAAGAGATCTTTTCTATCTAAAGGCAGGCGAGCCAGATGGAGTTAATTAATGAAGATGTTTAGCAAGAGAGGGGTTGGTATGCAAACAGGTTGTTCCCAGAAGCGCCAATCTAATCCAATAAACAACTTGTGGGGGTGGAAGAAACGCTGCTTTTGTCCCTTCCTTCCCATTACAAAGAGCTGAGTGAAAACTTTCGTCGTTGTTGTCGCTGTTTTGAGAGGGATTGAATTAACAGCACCGAAAGAATAATTCCCTGCTCCTTTTGGAGTCCTCGTCTGCATGTCTTGATCCGGCTGCTCGAGGCAAGAGAGGAGCCAGGTATCCAGAAGCAAATCCCATGCTCAGCCTGCCAGCAAGGGAATTAATTATGGCCAGCAATAACGATGCGGACACCACAACTGCAGCCAGCCAGGAACCCTCCTGCCCATCAGAGGGTAATTCGGGATGTTGTGTCAGGTTTTATTTTTATTCCACAAGATATTAGCAGACATAAACCGCCGCGACGCCCCAGGCGCCGGCCCCTTCAATCACCCTGCTCTGTGATCCACCCCATAACTCAGGTTTACGGTCCAGCTTCCTGCCACGGATTATTGATGGATTATCTGGCTCGGGCTGCAGCAGGAGGGGAGGCCAATCCGAGGAGGAGGAGCTGGCAGCCTGCTCTGGGACGGCAGGGATGGGTGCAGAGCCATGCAGGGGTGTCTGGAACTCCTGGGGGCTGCAGGGATGGTGTCAGGATCCGCTAACACGAGCGGGGGTCGTGATGGTTCGTTATCCTGATCTCAGAGTGCAAAAGAAACATAAACGGGGAAAGTTTTATGCTTAATCAAAACAATGCACTTTTATTGAGTGCCAACAGCACGATTATGCAATAGAAAGGGGGGAGAGATATAAAGAAACAAAGGATAGAGAGAAAAAGGGGGGGGAAAGGGGTTAATAGCTACCAACGGCGAGNTTGTCCCCTTAGCAGTTTTTAGGGTCTTTCAGTCTCTGTCCTCGTCGATGATCGTGAGACAGATGAGGGATCTTCGGACCGTCTCTTACAGATGGGGATCCAACCGTGTCAGCATCTCCCAGCAGAGCGAGCAGGGAGCTGAGGGAGGTTCCAGAGCAGAGCAAGGAGTTGGCTCCACCTGCACTCCAAAGAATGAGCTGCAGAATGGACCGTGGGGACAAAATGGTTCAAGCCTTATTTACAGAATTCCGGGCTGGTTTGGGTTGGAAGGGACCTTAAAGCCCATCCAGTGCCACCCCTGCCATGGGCAGGGACACCTCCCACTGTCCCAGGCTGCTCCAAACCCCGTCCAGCCTGGCCTTGGACACTGCCAGGGATCCAGGGGCATTTGGAAAACCAAACCAGCTCCTCACTAAGGGATGCAATTTCCATGCAGAGAAAGTCTGAAATCTGTTTCTGTGCATGCTTCCCTGGGTTTTTCCGAGCTCGGGGTCTGGAGGCACACGGAGATAAACGACACTGCCAGGAGAGGAGCATTCAAACCCCTGCAAAGTGTGTGCTGGAAATGATGGAGGGGGACTGGAGGAAGAAGAGGCACTGACTCGAGGGCTTCCAGCTGCAGGTGACAAAGAGGGGGTGCTACAACCACGGAATAAAATTATCCTGATGCTTTCTTTCCCTGTGTCTCTGACATCTCTCAAGAGCTCTGGGCTGCTGAGCGATCTTCCCTCAGAACAAACAGGTTTAGAGCAACTACACTAAGGACCAACACCAAACAAGAGTGTTCCCTGGGTAAAGAGGTCTCCTGGCACCTCAGCCCCTGCACAAGGGTGCACTCGATGTGTCTCGAAGCAGGAAAGTGCCCAGCTGTGGGATGATGGAGCAGGAATGTGACTGGAAAATGGCCTCGCCCATCTTTGCCTCACGTTTCCACCAGTCTGCGGTGGGAAAGGAGGTGGGAGGAAAGGTAGATTTGGATGGTTTTTCGCAGTGGCAGCCCTGTGTTGGCATCTGCACAGAAGATCCTCCCCCGAGGAGAATCTGGTTTGTCAAGGTGAGCATTCCCTCTGGAGCTCCTGAGGGAATCAGGTGATCTCGAAGGTGCCTCCCAACCCCAACCATTCCGTGATTCTGTGAACTTTCGGGTAAGTTTTAGACCCAAATGGCATGAGATTTGTTTTTAGACCCACCGACACCTCCCCAGCCTCCCCAAGCACGGATCAAGAACAGCTTTTAAAAATTCCCGTTAAGGAATGAAAGGCTTGGCATTCACACCCCCTCAGGTGGCCTTAACTACAGAGAATTACCATGAAACTGCAGCCGAAGGGACCTCCCTGGAGCCTGAAACGGCCTCGATGACGTGAATTTATGTGAAGTAGCAGCAATCTTTCGTGTTTCCTTCTTCAGCAGTTTGGCTTCTCTCCGAGTCTGCCTGAAAGGGAGATTTCCTGGCCGTGGGGACAAAGCCACGGCAGTGATGGGTGTCTGAAACCCCAGACCAGGTGTATTTAGCACCTGGAACCACAAACCAGGTGTATTTAGCACCTGGAACCACAAACCAGGTGTATTTAGCACCTGAAAACAGAGACTAGGTGTATTTAACACCTCATACCCCAAACCAGGTGTATTTAACACCTGAAACCCCAGACCAGGTGTATTTAACACCTCATACCCCAAACCAGGTGTATTTAAGAGAGGTCTGTGCCCAGGGTTTCGCCTGGAAATGTCTCTGCTCCAACCTCCCAGGCTGGGGACCGTGGTTCCCCTTGGGAATGAGTGTGTGCCACGACCCCGATGGGGCCTGATGGATTTTTTTGGTTGTGAAACAGGCGTTTTTATGGCTTTGGAGCACAGCCCCTCTGCAGGCAGCAGGGACGGTCCAGCATCCCAGGGGGGGAGCTGCACTGCAGGTGCCCACATCCCCACGCTCCCGCTGCATCTCCTGGGGCTGGAACAGAAAAAAGAACTTTGATTTCGTTCCTTTTCCCTCCCTCCTCAGCAAAGAGAAGGGCGTGAAATGCAAGCAGGTTAGAGGGAATTTCCCTGGCAATATTTCACGCTGCCCCCGGTCCCTTCTTTCCCACTGAGGATTCCCAGCCTGAATATTGAGTAACCCGAGCTCCCAAACACTCCGGGAGGTGATGGATTGCTGCTGAATGCAGGCTGAAGTTTTAAGGCAACAATTACTTCTCTCTGAAGACTTTTTCCCCACCAGAAGCTGGGGGGCAGAGCACCTCGGAATTGTTTTTATGACCAATCCTGTCTCCTCCACGGGAACTGGGATCTTTAAGGGATGCTGGGTTATGAATAGCTCTCGTTTCTGGGGGTAAAAATGCCACGTTGGTGTTTTGTACATGATCCTGCTCTGTGCGCAGGGGATTAATCACCACTTTTCAGGAGGATCAGAGCTGGAATGATTTAACCTCTGAGCAGAAACTCCATTTAAAAACGGAGGAGCCCACTCAGAACCTGCCTTGGATCCAGAGCCTTCCCCTTCCTGCAGCAGGGAGGGAACGAGGCTCCCCGGGGGCAGCTGGGATGGAGCTGGGCAGAAGAAATGTCAATAATCCCTTAAATCAAGCGGGAAATAACTCCTGGCTGAGGGAGGAGACCACTGAAGAACAAACCCAGGAGAAGGGCTCAACCTCCAGAACGTGAGTTTGGTGTTTCTGCTGCTTGTCTTTGATTTGTTGGAAGTCAGAGTGTGACACGTTGTACACCACCCCCTAGAAAATTAAATAATAACTTTAAAAAGGCAGCTTTCCCCCTAATCCAACAACTTTAAACACATTTAATACAAGGTTGTCTCTGCTTGAGGGTCTTGAACTTCCCACAGGCAACTTTTGGGTCCCTTGCCTGCCCTCAGCACCTCATGGCCTTGAGCAGGTGATTGTTGCAGGCTGAAATGCAAGGAAAAAGTGGTTTGGTTTTTTTTCCACATGATCCACAGGGCAGCAGGGACAGCAGTAACAAACAGATATTTTGGTATTTTTAAACCAAGCTGGGCAAGGTGGTTATTTGGACACTGCTGTTCCTCACCTGCCGAGCTCAAGGGCAGAGCTGCTGAACCATCGCAGCTTTTCCTGCCAACCCCGGGCGTCCCACGGTGGCCACACAGCTCCAGGACAGATCCAGCACCACTCCTTCACTCAGCCTGTCCAAAGCCAAACTCAGAAACAGGAGAGAAACACCCACCCACTCAGCCAGAGCCCACTCTTGGTGGGTCCACCAAACGTTCCGTGCCCAAACGTTCTCTCCTGCAGTGCCCACGGAGCGTTCCACAGCCTGGCAGGGTTATTTCCACCGGGAAACAGAGGCATGAAAAGGCTGAAGGATGCATTTAGCGATGCTCAAAGTAGAAACCACATTCCCTGATCACAGCATCATCGGGGTTGGAGAAGATCTCTGCGACCATCCAGTCCCAGCTGTGCCCAATGCCCTCCCTGTCCCCAGCCCAGAGCTGAGTGCCACATCCAGCCCTTCCTGGGACACCTCCAGGGATGGGCACTCCAAACCTCCCTGGGCAGCTCCTTCCAGTGCCTGACCACCCTTTCCACGAGGAAATTCCTCCTGATGTCCGACCTGGATGACCCCCACGGAGCACTTGGCATCCCTTGCGTGGGCCAAAAAGAAAGTTCTGGTTGGTTCAACTGGGGAAAGAAGGGAGGTAAAACGACCCTTTGGACCCCTTGTCTTGAGCCCCACCACCTGGAATGTTCAGAAACCACCTGGATGTGGCACTCGAGGACGTGGTTTGGTGGTGGCTGTGGGCTGATTGTTGGATTTGGTGATCTCTAAGATCTCCAACCTTTACGATTCCACAACCTCCCCCTGGGACCTGCAGGAAGCTCCAGCCTCGCTGGGCAGCAGAAGGGCAGGACTTGAAAGGCCAGCAGGTCCCAGAGAGTGACCCCAGGCAGCAGGAGGAGCAGCCCAGAGAAGAGCAGGGGCTCTGCAGGAGCCCTGAGTCACCGAGGTTTGATGACACACAGGTTTGATTCCCTCTCTGGTTCCTTGGTAACAGCTTCGCTCCAGCCCCCCGAAGTGCTGCCACGTCAGACTAAAATCCTTCCATTTAAAGAAAAAAAAAAAGCCCACAACAAGGCCAGAGTCGGCGGTGAATCACAGTGACACCGCTTTGGAGGCTCCCTGAGGGTGCAGCTGGCATCCAGGGAGCACACGGAGTTCACTCGTGGAGCAAATGATTCTGATCAGATGCAGACCCCAGAACTCACGGTACTTCCCGGGAAAACACCCACTCCAGAGAGCCTGGAGTGGGTCACAGCCAGCTCTTGCTTTACTGGAGGTTATTTAATGTTCCTTGCTGTCTCTGTCCCTCTCTCCAGCAGTTTTCCCCCAGACCCGCAGGAACAAAGAGCTCAGGCACTCGTTTGCCACATCATTCCCTCACTGCTCTCCCGAGATCAACTTGGGACCAAGGCACAGGAGCTGGGAGATTTCCCTTCTGCTTGATGCTAAAAAAAGTGGCTTTGTTTGTAAATCAGTTCCATCTACCTGCTGCAGCCTCACTCGTGTGTCCCACTCCCAGCACTTCACGTTATTCCCAATAACAGCAGCAGGATCAACTTCCACAGTGTGAAACCACAAATCCTCTGCTCTGTTCCTTTCCTGTGCTCCTGCAGCTGCAGCTGGATCCTGGTCACAGATTTCCCGTGGCAAAGGCAATTTTTTCAGGCAAAAGCAGAGGCTTTCATTTGTCCACCTGATTCCAGGAGTGGGACTTTCAGCAAAAAGAGAGATCAGAGCTCTTCCCCTGCCCTCAAACACCCCCTGGCCATCAGCCAGACCTCACCCAAAGCTGCAAAGCCCTTTATAACACATCAGGCTCTGCTGTTTAAAGGCAGCTCTGGAACACAGATTTCTTGTTCGCCTGCTTTTCACCAAGAGTCAGATTAGAAGACATTCAAGCTGACTTTGACCTTTTCAAAGCAGCCCAAGTGTTAATAACATTAAAACTGAGAAGGGGGGCAAAAATTCTCACTACCTGACACAGGAAACAGGAGAGAGATCCAGTGAATTCTCACGTCCAGCAAAAATGTTTCATCTCCTTGCTCCCACTACACTTCACCCACCAAACCCTCTGCAGATCTGATCCCTCTACCACGATCAAACTCGTGAAAAACGTGGCAAGGAGCTGAAGGAACTTGTGAATTTCTTGCCATCAGTTTTTAGGGAATAGTGGACTCCAGCATGTGCCAAGTCCCTCCCAGCCCTGCTATTTCTGTATCAGCAACAGATGAACACGAGGAGGAACCTGCTTAGCTGGCAGTTTACTTGGGAATTAGATCCACTTCCTGCAGCTCCAGCCTCCCAAATGAGCACCTGCAGTTTGATCCTCATTTTGGGATCACTGGGACAGCTGCACTGCCCTGTCCACCCACAGGACTCGCAGAGGAAGGAGGGATGGTTTTCCAGGGCAGGGTGGCCAGAAAATACCTGGTTTCAAATGGCACAGGCAGAAAAAGCTCACCTCCGGGTGCTGAGCTGCACCCCAAGCTGGGAACAGCTCCAAGGCCAGGTTGGATGGGGCTGGGAGCAGCCTGGCCTAGGGGAAGGTGTCCCTGCCCACGGCAGGGTGTGGGATGAGATGACCTGGAAGGTCCCTTCCCACCCAAACCAATCTGGGATTCCACGGGATGCCTCTGCTGAACCAGCAAAGCAGCCCGGGGAGGGGGGGGAAGGGATGTGAGGGATCCAGCACAAAGAGGAGGGGATCAACCCCAGCAATGCCACGGGGACACTTCCAAACAGCTCCCCGAGGGGTGTCACACCCCACCCAAAAGGTGTCCCCAGCATTCTCACAGGAATATAAAATCCTGTAATAAATACACCAGTGCTGGGTGATCTGCCTTAAACCCTGCCCTCACCATGGCACAAGCGCTGCTGGGTGTCAGCAGGAGGTGGCTCAGAAGTTTTCGGGCAAAAGACCTCTGACAAACTGGATTTTAGGGTTCTTTTCCCTCCAAACCACCCCATTTCCACCGGTGTCAGCTGCAGCCTCCCAAGCAGGGGGTGAAGGGTTAACCTTGGGGGGCTGCTGCAGCCGGGAGCTCAAGGTGCTCCCTCCAGCACTTCCCAGCAGTTACTGGCTTGAGAGAGAATCAAACTAATTACCTCAGTAATTACCAAACTAATTACCTCTCTAATTACCCGGTGTCTTTGTTCACACGGAGCTGACATTCTTGCAGAGGAGCCCTGGCTCAGAGCCCCACGTTCCCGGGGAATTTTGCAGTGAGACCCAGGTCCCCCTCACACCACGGCCAAGCCCGGGTCCTGTCCCTCTTCCCCAGGGAGGGGCAGATGCTGCCCCAGCTCCTTGGCTGCTGAACGCTGATCATCCAGCCAGAGATGCCCTTGTCCCCAGGCCCTGTTTGACACTTCTGAGAGCAGCCAGGCAGGTGACCGAGCCAACACCGAGCTGAAACCAGCAGGGTGTTCACCAGGAGCATCCCTGCCCCACCTCACCTCCCCAGGCTCACTCCCTCTCCACTTTCCAGACCTCCACCTGAATCCTGCCCTGGGCTCTAGGGGTGACTCAGAGCTGTCCTGAGCTCTGCTGTGACAGGGGGTGCTCATCCCCCAGCTCCTCAGGGAGGCAGTGCTGGGAAGCAGGAACACGGCTGGTGTCCCTAACGCTGGCCGTGACCCCCGAGGGTTTTGTGGGAAGAGCTGAGCACAGGGAGGACTCTCCTGGCTGCAGGACCTTGCCTTCTTCTGCTCTCTCCTCCCACGTCCCCTCTTCAGTGTCTTCAGCCAACTCCCACAAGCGTCAGCTCAACACAAACCTTCACAAATTACGGACTGACCAGGTCACAAAATCCACGTCTGCAGCTGTTTGCACCCAAATCTAAATCCTTGTCTGCTTTTATCTGGCAGCACCCAGCTCCCAGTGGAACAGGACTGACCACGGGCAGGGAGCTGCAGTGTGCTGTCACCTGGCACGGGACAAACCATGATTCCTGGGTCCTGCAAATGACATTTGACACACTGGATAAAAACCCTGGCACTTCTCCACTCTCTCTGTCCCTGCTACTCGTGAAGGAGGGTGGCCTTGCACTGTCCCAGCAGCTCCTGCTGTCACCAAGAGCTGGTGTTGGTTTGGGATCCGTAGGTGCCAGAAAAGGTCACGGCATCATAAAATCATGAATAGGAGGGAAACGCCTCCATAGGTTTTCCGTACTAAAAAAACCCCAGGAAACTTTAAGATTTTAGGATTTCAGCACCCACACCAGCAAGTGGGGAGAAGGAAAAAATCAAACACCTACAGGACAGGGCCGCAGGTGCACAAAAGGAGAGGTGGCAAAAGCAGAGGAGGTGGTGAAACTCCGGAAATATCCAGAATTACTGCTCTACTTTAAAGGCAAAGGTTGTCCACACCATGGACGATTTTAAAGTCCACACCAGGGACAATTTTAAAGTCCACACCAGGGACAGTTTGAAAGCCCACACCAGGGACAGTTCTGAACTCCTCACCCTGCTGCTGCCACCAGCCTCCCCCAAGCCACACAGGCTGCAGATGCCACCCCTGATGCTACAGAAGATGTTTAAAGAACACAGCACCTCAAACACAGTTGGAACAAAGCAGGCAAGACTGACTCCCATTGCTCAAGGCTGTCAGGATGGGAAACCAATAAACATTTGGCAGTAACAGAGACCTTCCTTCCCGACACAGCTCTTCCCCTGATTTTACAGCATCATCTGGCCTGGAAAACGTCTGCTTTTCCTCTATGCTGCGTTCTGCTGCCAATTCTGAGTCTGGCAAGGCTGGCTCTGCCAACTTCTTGGCTCTCCGTTACAAAAGAGAACATTACAGAGAAGGATTTGTGAGTTAGCTGATTTGTAAACACTACAGCAAGTCACCATGTAAACACGGTGCTGATGTCCCCGTTGTTTGTCCCGAGCAGTTTACCTGGCACCTGACGTTGAACTCCAGGATCCTCCCCTCCCACCAACATTACAGTTGCTTGGCATGTCAGAAAAAAATACCAGCTTCCCTGGGTAGCATTAAAAAAAAAAAAAAATTCCTTAATTAAACAGTGCTCACAAAGCATCTTGATAATTAGGGAAGTCACTGGTAATGTTGTGCATGAATAATAAATGAGATCCACAGGTGCACTCGCAGTTGTTCAGTAGGACGAGGTTCAAACACAGCCAATTAGAGAGGGAGAACAGGTAAATAAACAGCAGAAGGCTCCAGACGTGCTGCTCATTTGACATCATTACTTTCACTATTGGGTAAAAAGTCCCTTCAAAGATTGCTTGGGACAAGGAGTGCGACAGTTTTTACCCGAAGAAAAAGAGTTAAAGGAAACTGGGTGCTTGCACAAAGCTGGTTTGGAGATTTTGGGGGGGTTCTGCCCTTTCACAGAATCCCAGAATGGTTTGGGTGGGAAGGGACCTTAAGACCATCTCATTCCAACCCTCCCAGGGGCAGGGACACCTTCCACTATCCCAGGTTCTCCAAGCCCTGTCCAGCCTGGCGTGGGGCACTGCCAGGGATGAGGAACCCACAACCTCTCTGAGCTTGTGGTGCTCCATTCACCAGCATTTCCCAAGGAGGGAAGCGGTGGTGGATCAATCACAACACTCCCATCACGTGGGATCCTTTTAGGAGGCTGTGATGGAAAACAGCTCAATCCAAGCCCCGTTCCTGACACCAGGGCTGGTTGTGCATGAAAGTCTGTGCTTGAAAGCTTCAGCAACAACATCTGCTGGCAGAGCGTGATTGACACAGCAGAGGGAACACCACCCGCCCCCGAGGAGTGGGAAGGGAGACAGACTGCAGCATCAATCCTGTGCATAAAATAGATTTATTGTTGGTACAGAGCGAGGCATTTTCGTCAGGACTTGATACGAGCGAGGAGCACAACAGAACCATCCCACGGAAATAAAGGCCATGGAGCACCCTAAGCTTGGATCACGAACATCATTCCAGCAGAAGGCCTGCAGAGAGAGACTTCATCGAGCCAGGTCATCTGGGAAATAAGTTAAAGCACAATTTACAATTCTACACTGCGAGGAGAGCTCTGACACCAGGGGCTGCTCCTGAGGAACCGGCGCTGCAAGTGTTACATCGCCCTGCCTCTGACAGAGAGACGCTCCTGAGGAGATTCTACAGTGAAATAGCAGCATTTGAAGGATATTTCCCCTCTCTGAGGTCAGAGGAAGGTTTTCTCTCCCTCCCTTCAATCACCAATAAGTGGGCTTTGCTAAGGCGGAACAGCGGCCGCGGCCGGGCGAGCTCTGATGGAATGAGACCCAGGTCTCGGCTTCTCGAGCGGTCACGCTGATTGAGCCAGGAGGATGCTGCCCTTCAAATGGCTCTTCCACTTCTTCTCTTCATCGGGCTGCCCTGCAGATGGGCTGCCGGGTCGTTCTTGGGGAGAAAAAAAAAAAGCTCTTCTGCTGAAATTAGTTGATGGCCTTGTGCTTGATTTGGACAATGCCTTTATCCTCCTCTCCCAAGCATTCTCTGCTGCAGAAACGATCAGAGGGGAGGGAAGAGAGAGGGAGAAACACATATTTCAGTAACTCCAAGTTATTACAGACACTCCTTGAAGTTTGGCTACAATTCCTTCCTAAGATCTGCAATTTTCGAAATAAAAATACAGAACAAGAACAGTTGTTGATAAAAACACCATGCCAGAGACAAGTCACAGAAGCAGAATGAAGCAATTTGAAGACTCAACAAGGCAGGGGTTTGGTCTGAGGAGTCTCAGTAATGATCCATTTTCATCTCCCCTCATGCTATCATGGCTTTAGTGCTGTGGTTAAATAGAGGAAATTAAAACACCTGACCTTCCAATAAGAAAAATCTCATTCCCAGCAATGAAACTCTTGAGGAAAAATATCCTGAAAACATCCAACACTGAGTATCCCTTACCTGGCTCCTTCCTGGCTTCTGAGTCAGAATCAAAACCCCAACAGCCTGAACATGAACACTCATCTTGGGCTTCCTTACAGAACCACAGATCATGGAATGGTTTGGGTTGGAAAGAACCTTAAAAATCATCTCGTTCTTTTCACTAGACCAAGTTTCCTGTCCCTGGAAATGTTCCAAGCCAGGCTGGACGGGGCTTGGAGCAGCCTGGGATAGTGGAAGGTGTCCCTGCCCATGGCAGGGGTGGGAATGAGATGATCTTTAAGGCCCCTTCCAACCCGAACCATTTTTCTTGCCCACAAAATCCATCAAACGAGTAAGGAGTAATTATGAGTCTCCTTGCAAGAAATGGTAGGAAGGGATTTGATAATTCCGGGGCTTTATGTCAGGAACAAACCCAAATTTAAACCTTGAAATCTTACAGGTGACCTCCAAACAGCTGATTCAGGTGTCTGAGCAACACTGCAGATCCTGGAAGTCTGGACTGCATTGTTAAAGTCATGGAAATTAGGGAAAGTTAACAATAAAGGGAATTAAATCCATGTCAGGTTTGGCTTCAACCAAATTCTCATATTATTCCTAAAAATAACATGGTAAACTGTGCTATTCCACCCAGTTCCTGCAAGGTTCAAGAGCTGCACTTGGGTTGGATTTTAGGAAAAATGCCTTTCTCTAAAGCATTGTCCAGTCTGGCAGAGCTGCCCAGGGCAGGGGTGGAATCCCCACTCCTGGGGGGATTTAAAGCCCTGTGGATGTGGCACTTGGGGACATGGGCAGTGGTGGCCTTGGCAGTGCTGGGAATGCTTGGAAATGCCAAGTCCTCGATGATCTTGGAGGACTTTTCCAACTTTAACAATTCAGACTTTAAAATTCTCCAAGGTGCCCACACAAACAGGTGGTGCCTGTCCTTGTGCCCACGAAATCGTCCCGAATCCACAGAGGAGGAGAAGAGGCTGATGGAATAAAAGGAGTCCGTTTTATGCTCCTTGGGTGCATTTGCAAACAGAAATCTGAGAGAGTTTCATCTGCTACCAAAACCTCAGATCCATGGTACTCCTGAGGAGATTTCTGGAAAGCTCAGGAAAGCTCCTCCACCTGGAAAATTCCTTTTTGCAGAAGAATTACAGACTCGCTGCAAGCCATCTCTGGGCTGAATATTAACTTTATGTTGATTTAACACTGCACAAGTTAACAGAGGAAATTCCCAAGGGATCTGGGAAACAATGGGATACTTTTGTTCAGCATCCTAAGGAAAGAAATTGCAGGTATTCGTTCATCATACCCATATTTCTGCCCACAAAATTTCACCTTCAGACAAATGGGGGTGTTCCAGACCTTGCTTTGGTTTTATCTACATTTTGGGGTTGTTCTAGTGGGGTTTTTTTTCCATTTTAAATTAATGCATTCAAAATATTTTCCTTTTTTTTACATAACCCCATGGAAGGAACCTGGTCCATAATAAACTTCCTTCAATGAGGGCAGTGTTAAATGACGAGGTCTTTTTGTTGCATTTCAGTTCAGTGTTTCCAGATACACAAATTCCACGTATTTTTCTCTTAGACTGGAAATTGGTATCAAGTAAAAATACTGGAGGATGAGGCTAAAATCCAGTTTTTATTCTATTTAGGACGAATAATTAAGGACCACTTGATCCAACAAATTAAAATAGTGGCTACAAGGGTGAGGGACAACATTTTATAGCCAGGCTGTCAGGAGCAGCAGCTGCTGGTATTGTTATCTGAAGTGCTCTTAAACCTCACCTGCCTGCAGAGACCTGGATCCTTCTGGAATTCAATGGTTTAACAGGAATTTATTGCACAGATTCATTAAATCATGGACTAGTTATGTAAGAATTAGAACTTCTTGTAGCCCAGGGTGGGGTAAAGATTAAAGAAAAAAACCCAAATGTAAATTTGAACAGCTATTGTCCACATCCATGGCTGGAAAAGCAGGAAAAAGGATTCAAAAGCCACTGGATGGTGTGGCTGGAGTTCCTTCAGCAGTGGCAGCACAAATTATGCCACACACAATCCCAATATCTTCCCCTTAATGGCTCCATTAGGTTAAGTTTTCCTCTCCATTACTGGCATTATCATTATAATAACATGCAAACATTAATAACAGAGTTTAATTTATCTCCCCGGCTTCTCATGACTTTGGGAAGAGATTTCAAGGGAAGATACAACGACGTGTCAAACCCCTCTGAATTAACAACTCTCAGGGCTTTTCGAAGGAGGGGAGAAAAGGACAGATAGAGACATGAGATTACAGACAGCATGAGAAATAAGGAGCACACAGAAGAGAGGGGGAGATAATTATAAGCAAGATAGGAAAGAAAGAGGAGTCAATAAATTCAATTTATGAAAAGCACAGAGTGTGCTCAGCCCGAGCACAAGTGCCCAGACTCACCGCCAGGAAATCGGATTAGTTCACTTATTTGCTTTTCAATATCTTGCTCTATTCCCTCTAGCAAATTTTCTTCTTCCTTTGTTTCTTGTAGCCAGTGTCAGTTAACTTTTTCATTTCTGAATCTGCCATTTATCCCCCTCCTCTGGCTCCCAACCAAGCGCACAGAGAAGGTAATTTTGAAGTGGTTTTATAGCAGCGTTTAGGAATTATTTCAAAGTAACTGTCTGGACTTGTGGGCAAACAGTGAGTAAAAATAATTACAATTACAGCTGCAGCACGTGGAGGATGGGCTGGTGTTCATTATGAAAAACAATCGCTCCTGCTTGCAAATATTTCCATCATAAAAGGCTTCTCCTTCTCTGTTATCATGAGAGAAACCTCTCTGAATTCTCATCTTGAAGCATGTGTGAAATAGAATAAGAAACATTTAGGAAACACTTTTAACTACTTGACAGGCTTGGATGAAGATCTTCAACAGAAAAAAAAGGTGTTTAAAAGGGTTCAAAAACCTAATGCTCATATTTATGCAATTCCCTTTTCCTGCACCTTCTGAACATGAATTAATTCATCCTCATCAGAGTCTTCTGAAGAAATTCCTATCAGATACAAACTCGAGTTAGAGCTTAAACATGTCTAAGTAATTAATCCATTTTTTTCTGGTTACTTTAAAAAATAATACAAAATTATAAACACAGTAAATTACTGTTGCAGATGCTGCAGGGCCGTGGGGAAACCCACTCCAAAACAAACCAAAACAAGTGACAGGAGAAGAGGAAACGGCCTCAAGTTGCACCAGGGGAGGTTTAGGTTGGATATTGTGGAAAATTTCTTCCCTTAAAGGCCTGTCCAGCCAGGGCAGGGCTGGAGTCCCCATTCCTGAGGGGATTTAAAAGCCCTGTGGATGTGGCACTTGGGGACACGGGTCAGTGGTGGCCTTGGCAGGGCTGGGGAACAACTGGACTGGATGAGCTTAAGGATCTTTTCCAACCTTAATGATTCTGTGATTCTCATGTTCTTCGCTGGACTTTTCTTAAAAAAGGAGATTGGTGCATTTCCAAAATGAGCAGGAGGAGAAATCACAGAATCACAGAAGGGTTTGGGTTGGAAGGGACCTTAAAGCCCATCCAGGGCCACCTCTGCCATGGCAGGGACACCTCCCACTGCCCCAGGGTGCTCCAAACCCTGTCCAGCCTGGCCTGGGACACTTCCAGGGATGGGACAACAAATCTCAATAAAGGATATCTTAAAGGAACTGATTTTGAGGGGACAGGGAGCTCTCAGTGACTGAGGAAGAACGAGCAGTGTTAATTCCAGCAGATCTTTGGGAACACCAGCTCGAGGCTGCAGCATTTTAAAGCAAAAGGCCACGGAGAAGGATCAGAGCCGAAGTCTCAGGGATTTTCTGCCCAGGCAGAGTTAAACCCAGGGAAGGTGATTACCATGATCAAACACCAGCCGTGCTCGCCAGGTCTCCACTATCACATAGAGATGGGTGTCCTCACGTGCTCAAATATTAACTCACAGCTTTGGGCAGAAATAAAGATCAACAGACTGATTTAAGCACTTTTTACACATCCTGCACACGGGCTGCGAGCACATTTCCAACTGGTTTGTTTAAGAACGCAATTGAGGTCAATAGATGAATTCCTGTATTTGAAAGATGCAAGCTGGTGAAAAAGAGTAAAACTGAGAAATTGTAGCTTCTATTAATTTAATGATTTCCATATTACTGTCATTGTCCTTCATGCTGCAGTAATAAAGCATGAAGATTTTAATCTGCAGTGACACCCATACCCTATGAAACTGGAAGAGAGAAGGGCAAGAGGAGCTAAAGGGCAGTTTTAGACCCTTGGATAACACAAGACAGAAGAAATCAAGAATTCCAAGTGGCGACCAATCTAGTTTGAGACATCCATGACTTCCTCACATTTATGGCAAACAGTCCCAGGTAGTTTAAACCCCTTGTTTTACTGCTAAAACTGCAGGTAACAGGAAACATCTGCCAACAGCAAGAGCTCCTTCACTAAACAACAGCTTCCCAGGGGAAGAGATGGAAACCTGAGCATTTAAATCCACTCCGAGTGGTCTCCACAGAGCACCTACTGGGAAATGCTTAGGCGTGGAAGAAGGACTAATTGGAAATTCCTCTGCTCATCATTCCATCATTTCTCAGTGGGAATAAGCCCAGCTCACCTGTTTGGCATGATTGACACAGTGCAGGTACTGGCTGGCCAGGGCAGAGCAGCTCAGGGTCTCCTGGGCGTGCTCCCGGTAGCACTGGAGGATTTTATCCTGCAGCTCCCCACAGATCGGGTGGGACTCGTATCTCCTGTGGGAACAGAGAACAGCTTCAGGGTTTCCTTCTAAAAACATCGCAGGAAAGACAAAACCCTTTTATTATTTTATTATTATTATTATTGAATCGTTTTGGGGTGGAAGTGGCCATAAAGCCCATCCAGTCCCACCCCCTGCCATGGGCAGGGACACCTCCCACTATTCCAGGCTGCTCCAAGCCCTGTCCAACCTGGTCTTGAGCACTTCCAAAGGAAAGAATTCTTCCCTGTGAGGGTGGTGAGGTCCTGGCACTGATTGCTGCATCCCTGGAAGTGTCCAAGGCCAGGCTGGACAGGGCTTGGAGCACCCTGGGATAGTAGGAGGTGTCCCTGCCCATGGAAATGGGGTTGGATCTGGGTGATCTTTAAGGTCCCTCCCAACCCAACCCATCCTGTGGTTCTGATTCTCATTTTGCTGATTGGCCAAGGCAGATCTATTTTCCTCCAGCAAAGGAATGAAACATGCAGCACAAACACTGCTCCTCCAGGGAATTGATTTCTTGACAGTCACTGAAGAAGACGTCGTGCTAAAAAAAGGGAATGTTAAGTCACCTTGATTTTACAGTATGTACCTATATAAAACACCTCTTTCTCTTGTCATTCATTACCGTGGATCTGTGAAATCTAAACCAGAATTTAAATGCAGTCCCAGGCGCTTCCACACTGTTTATGATCTCTGAGTTCAAACTTCCGCAGACTCTTAGGGAGGAGGATTTTCCCTTAATCCCCCCTCTGCTGAGATCAGCACGTGCTTCAAAGGCGTGTCAGGCATCCAAATGTGCAACCACAAACTGCTGCACGTGGAGGGAGGGTGGCAAGGCCTGGACTGGGACAGGCAACAACAGAAACACCAGGGATGTTCTCTGCAGACATCTCCCAGCAGTGATGATTTAGGTCCAACTAAACCAGAGCTCGATTAAAATGCCCAAACCCCTGGTGTGAATTGATAAACCCACACAAGAGGCTGAATTAACTAAAAATACCCAGAGCAAACCTTGTTGTGCCTTTATTGACAAGGGATTTTAAAGGCACTTCTTATTTAAAGGTGAAGGCAGAAGTGAATGGGCTGCTCTACCCTCACTGTCAATGTATTTAAAGCCATTTCGACAGGGGAACTCTCTAACCCATGATAAAGAGCTTTTTCATTGCTTTTTTTTCCCAGAGCCACACCATCAGTGACCAAAATCCAGGTATTACCCCACATTTCATTGCTTCAAAGGATTCCATACATTGCCAACCGTATGGGAGCCCCGTGAGACACATCATCTCCTGCCCCTCAGTGACTTGTCTTCATACTCTGACTTTTTGGGGGGGGGATTTTTGAAAATCTGCTCTGAGCCCTGTCCTTCCAGGCAGTGCAGGTCAGTGAGAACAAGGCCACTTCCTTCAAGTCGACCAAGCCCATTTCCTTGGATTAATCTGAGGGCGAGCACTGCCTCTGTATTGATCAGCTGTGCTTGTTCCACTCCCCTAATGCTCCGCTGGCACTTTTGGGAAAGCACTAAATGGAATTACTGCCTGGCATTAGAGGGCCATAAACCACAGGCTGCAGGATCTCCTGTTGGGAAAGGAGATTCCACCGTGCATTATGGGAACCCCTCCGAAGGGCTTCCCATTGATTTCTGTCGGGGATGGACCACAGGACTCTCAGATGGACGGTGAGAAACGACAGCAAGGGAACTCCTGCAAAGGGGAATGAAACATCTCGCTAACAGAGAACCTCCCGGAGCTGCTATGATTACATCCATTAATGCTTAGATGGGATATTGGGAAGGAATTCCCGGCTGGGAGGGTGGGGAGGGACTGGGATAGAATTCCCAGAGAAGCTGTGGCTGCCCCTGGATCCCTGGCAGTGTCCAAGGCCAGGCTGGACAGGGCTTGGAGCAGCCTGGGACAGTGGGAGGTGTCCCTGCCCATGGCAGGAGTGGCACTGGATGGGCTTTGAGGTCCCTTCCAACCCAAACCATTCCGTGATTCTCTGGTGACACTTTTCCCACCACATGTCCCAAAACACAGATCTCTCTCGGGACGTGGGATAATTCAGGAAGGGGACTTCCTGCTCTAAGGATCTCCTGGTCCTGCCTGGGACCAGACCAGGTTGCTTTATCCACTCAGGCATTTAAAACCTCCACATTTTCCCAACAGATTCCACGTAATTGCTGGATTTGCACTATTTACCTTTTCTTACAAGCTTTTCCCTCAGTCAGACCCTTGAATGCTTCTGTAAAATGACCTTTATTCATGGAACCACAGAATGGTTTGGGTTGGANGGGGCCTCACCGCCCTCACAGCCAGGAATTCCTGCCCAATATCCCATCTAAATTCCCCCTCTTTCCGTTTAAATCCCTTGCCCCTTGTCCTATCACTGTCTGCCCCTGTAAAATAAACAAAACTGTGTCCCACCTCGTATTTACTGATTTATTTATTTAATTGCTACGGGATTTCTCAACTAAACCGAAGGAAAAACAGGAACCACAGGAGTGCAGCAGGAATGCCAGGGAATGCTGACAGACCTCCAGCTCCACTCAGTGCAACTCCAGAACTCCTTCACAGAACCAACAAAGCCACAACCTCCAACGCTTTTCTCAGCAAAAGTCAATATGAGCAGCAGCCACATGGCACGCGAGGAACGACGTGTTTTTATTAAGTTTGCAAGTCCTTGATCTGCTTTCCCTTCTCCAGCTGCTCCTGAAGCAGTTGCCATGCCAGAATAATCTTCCAGTGCTGGAATAAACCTCCGAGGGAGCCGTGCACCCACCTTTTCCATCGAGCTGATGCATCACAACCTCATAAAGGTAACAGGATGAAAACACAAAAGGAAACGAGAGGGAGAGAGAGTCTTAAAAAGAAATATTCTATGCTAAGGCATGAAAAGAAAATTTAATGAAGGGAACTTTGTACTCATCTGGGCTCTCTCAAAGAGCATAGCTTATTGTGCTCCTGGGGGCTCGGCGAGAGGAGCCCCTTCACGGCATTCAAACAAAATGTCTACTAAAGAGGAAATCTGAAATCACCACGGTGAGCTTTGCGAGTTTCGTGCTAAAACTGACACTCTCACTGAAGGAATCTGAATGGCTGATGAGTTTCCAGCTGTGCAGGTATCTGGCATAATCCCCCCCAGATCAGGACTTCAGGCAGTTGTCATAAAATATGGGGGGAAAAAATAGCAATGAAAAAGCAGTGTGTGAGATAAAAATAGTGCCATGGGATGGGCAGGAGTACCCAGGGCTTCATTTAATTCCTCATTAAAGTGCTGACACCTATCAAAGGCAGCTGATTTTATTTGTGTAACCCTTGGCTACTTCTGAAGTACTGAATTAAACAGATCAGACTGATCCTCTGTGTCCAGGAACAGCCCAACCTGAAGCTTTGTAAGGTCCAGTCTTGCTGTGCCTCCTCTGAACAGCAGCTTAGCACATCCAAACCACAAACTGGGGGTGGCTCCCAGCACGGGGCTGTGCTGGGGAAGTCCAGGGAAATCTTAACTCGAAAATAAAACCCTACAAATGATCGTGATCCCTCTGAGCCCCAGAGCACCAGCACAGGAAGGTGTTGGAGAGGATGTTCTGACCTGTTTTATTTACTCCTACTGATGGAGGAGAGGAGCCACGCTGTGAGCAGACCTGGCAGAATGCAAAATAAACAACAAAAAAGGGAAGATGTTTCTTTTCTCTGTGTTGCCATAATACACACGAAGATAAAGAAGAACAAATTGATGCAAACAGATGGCGACCCAAAAGGAAACTGAGGCAATCCACACCCTCACCACGGGCAGCCCCTGAAGTGTGTAACAGCTTAATTGTTTTCAGGTGCTTTATGAACAGCCAAGAGGGTTTTCAGAAAGATTTGTGGGAATTTAATCAATTCACATTGTCTGTGTCCAGCAGAAATTCCCTCTGAGAAAGAGCAAACTGTGTTTCATGGAATCATGGAATGGTTTGGGTTGGGAGGGACCTCGAAGACCATCGAGTGCCACCCCTGCCATGGGCAGGGACACCTCCCACTGTCCCAGGCTGCTCCAAGCCCTGTCCAGCCTGGCCCTGGGCACTGCCAGGGATCCAGGGGCAGCCACAGCTGCTCTGGGCAGTTTGGAAAGGGGATGAGTGAGGACACAAGCTGGAGTCACAAACGCTTCCGAGAGAAGTCAGCAGGGATTGGAAACAGCAGAGAAGCAGAAATGGGACAGGCAGGGCTTGGGAAGTGAAGCTGTGGGATTTCCCTGGGATAACACTGATGAGGAAGCCAGTGGCAGGGTGGAAGGGGATGATGTGAATTTGGGGTAGGAAAGAATCTGCAGCGCTGCTTTCACCACACGCAGTCAGGGCCAGCTCCCACTTCTTTTGGCCAGGAGGGAAAAAACGTAAAATGAACGTTGGTAGCCTGAGCAGAGATGGATGTTGCTGAGCAGATGGACAGGAAAGGCCACGTTGGAGGGATTTTGCGCATGGAGGCAGCAAGAGAAACGTGAGTCCAGCTCAGGAGACCCTGAGGGAAGGGCAGCTCAAAGCTGAGGTGTGAGCGACACCTCTGAAACAGCAGCCCGGCACTTGTGCCCTCCATCAGCACCCAAAAAGGTCCTGGTAAGAGAGTTCTTCTCTTTTTTAACATTACCTCACCCAAAAAGAGCCTCTTCCAGCAGCACCACTGCCAAGCGAATGCACAGGACGGGTTCGTAGCACAGAAAATAATCGTAAAACAGAACTCAAGGGGAAAAAAAGACAAAAGGGCATATGCTAATGAAGGTCCTCATTGCTGCACCATTATTTTTAGTTTTTACATTAATTTACTCTTTATATTAAACTATTTTTAAAGACTGTCTTCGCACATGCAGTAGGTGATGACTCGAAGGCGCGTTACGAAACATGTGAGGCACAAACCAAATGGTTCCGTTCTTCCCTGAATCATTTGGAAGGAATAACACGGATCTGATTGCTGAATATCTACAAATGCTGGTCCCTCATCAAGCTGTGCCCACACAGAGCCCTCACAATCACCGCGTGGGAAGTGCTGCCAGCAAAAGATCAAGTACTGCAGAGTTGATTTTTGCTTTTATTTACACTCCAGTGCAGAGTGTGACTTCTCCAAAAGGTGTAAAAGAAAGAATTTTCCTAATGAATCTCTGCTGAAATGCTGGAAGAGAACCATGGTGGTTTCTGCTCTGCAACTGAGAATGTAAAATCTACAGAGTAACACTAAATAAATAACTTAAAGGTTGGAATACAACTTACTCCACCTTTTGTGCTACCAATGATCAAGTCCAGTGTTAATATTCCCTGTGTTATTTTTAGATCCTTTCTCCAAAAATCCCAACACCTCCAAAATCACAGGCAAATGTTTGTCATCCTCCCATTCCTCTCATCTCTCACCCAGCCTTCTCAAAAGCAAATGAAGATCCATTGCAAATATTCTGACCTTTGGAATTTAGGGATGGAGATGAGAAGAGGAGGAAAGGCATTCCAGCACATTCACACGCACTCACTGCATGAAGAGAGACATTGAATTGTGTCTGGGGAGCACCAAGCCAAGTTCAAAATGTTGGCAAAATCCTGGATTTACAGAGATGACTGGCAGAAAGTCCTACTGACCTTTCTAGAGGGCTGGGTTTTTAACCTGGAGAGGGCTTCCCACCTGGTGAAACAGCTGGAATGCTGGCTGGATATCGGAGCAGCCTCTTGGAAAAGCAAAGTGGACACAATTTCCCTGTGTTCTAAGAATTCATCTACTGCACACAGGGAGGGAAGAGCTTCTCCGAGGTTAACAGAGAGAAACGATGAAATAAATCTGGCAAAATAAGTAAATAGAAGCAGAACTCCCAAGATGCTGGAGAGGGACTTGGGATAAGGGATGGAGGGACAGGACCCAGGGAATGGCTTCCCACTGCCAGAGGGCAGGGCTGGATGGGAGATTGGGAAGGGATTCCTGGCTGGGCTGGAATTCCCAGAGAAGCTGGGGCTGCCCCTGGATCCCTGGAATGTCCAAGGAAAGGCTGGACACTGGGGCTGGGAGCAGCCTGGGACAGTGGGAGGTGTCCCTGCCCATGGCAGGGGTGGCACTGGATGGGCTTTGAGGTCCTTTCCAATCCAATGATGCACATCCTTAAGGCCTCTCTTGGGCANAGGATTGAGCAATTCCACGTTTTCATGTGGAAAATGATGCTCATCCTTAAGGCCTCTCTTGGGCAAGCACTTAGGAGGAAGACAATAGGATGAGGATCAGGAAAAAATACCCTGGTTGTGAACCCTAATTTGTTGGATGAACTGGTTGCCAAAGTAAATCTTCAGGTCTTCAGGAGACTACATTGGAACCAGATCCCTTCAGCCCAGAGAAGGACAACTGCAAGAGCTGGATCTCAATTAATGAATTACAGGATGAAATGATCAATGGATTACAGGAGAGAGGCAGCCAGAGAGGTTTTCTAGCAGTGGGTTGACAATGCAGAAAGAATCCAAACCTTTCCCGAAGAACAGTCCATGAAAAGCTGGGGCTCACTGGCAGAGGATACTGGGGTTATCAAAGGCATATTTGGGTTCAAAAATAATGACACAGGAAGGTGTGAGATGCCCAGCAAGAGATTACAAGCAAGGTTTGGCTCGGGAAAGCCCCACGCCACCACTTGTCTGAAGGCAAAATGGCATCACTGAACATTTCCCTCGTTTTTACAGTATTTCCTAAAAACCCACTCCCAGCTGTTGCCCAACAAGCTCAGGAGACTCTGATCTGACCTGCTGTGGCTGCCTAAATTCCAAATATCTCGAGGAGCAAGCCATCAAATGAAGAGAGGATTCCCATCAACCCTGACAGACAAAATGAGCTTGAATACTTTCATTTAAATTGGTATGAACCGACTTGCATTACCCCAAACCACTATTTGTTTATAAAATTCCCCTCCAAAAAAAGAAGAAAAACCCCCTCAAAATCCAAAGCACACCACCATTAATACCCAAATGTACCTCTCCCACAGCTGCTTCCTGCAGCTGCAAAGGGAGCAGCGTGTTGGAATTACCCAAATTTAGGATGCACGTTTCTTTTTAGCTTAAGGGACAGTTTTTAGTGAATAGCAGGATGCTAAAATAAACAATCACATGGATGGCAAGGATACAAATCCCTTCTAACAGGGGCATGGATGCTGCTACAGAGTAGCAAAGATAATTTAGCAACTGCAGGCTTTAATTAGAAGGAACTCAAGGAGGAGCAGTTTTATCTCTGTGGAATATTTTGTAGTACCGAAATGTTATATATAGAAATATAGAGAGAAATACTTCTCGGCCTTGCACAGATCAAACCCAGCTCCTAATTTCGACAAGTTCAGAGACAAAGAATGATCCCACATTTAACCAAGCCTGTCCAACCACTGGTGAGGACAAAATCCAAACTCTTCCCAGCTCCAGAGTCCGATCAGCTCAGTGTGGACGGAGCCAACCCCTCCAATTCCTCAATTACGTGATCAGCAAACCAACATTTGCCTTCCAAACCTCGCCACATAAACCCAGATCACAGATTATTTTTAGAGCCTGCATGTGGTATCACTTGAGCTCAGCCTTACTCCATCAGGAAAAAAAAAATTATTTAATGAAGACTGGCAAGATTCCACTTGGCTGCTCAGGAGAACGCGAGTCAAGGATCATCACTGCAAACAGCACCACGTGCTACAACTCCGTACTGTTTACTCCTAATTAGGAATTTGGAGGAGGTTTCTGAAGGTTTAGGGAGGCAAAGGAATCAAGGCTCTCCTCAGCTCCAGCTCGTGGAAAGGCAGATCCAGGCTCTGGGAGGCTGAATTGATGCTTTGCTGATATTTCTCACAGAAGTGGCCGATGCCAGTTGTAGGACTCCTTGGATCTATTAACTACATTGCATGATAGATTAAACCTCAATAGTTCCAATTTTTAAAGGAAAAAAATATCTGCAACAGTTTGAAACCTGCTTCTATATGAAGGAGGCAAAAAATACAGAGTTTCATCCACTTAAATGATCCATTTCAATGTTATCCCTGTCCCTGCATTAAATTTTCCACAGTAACTTTACAGCTCTGTGTGTGTAAAGCACACAGACACACAAAAAAAATATATACAGACAGAACCAAATGAGCAGCATAAACCAAATCCACGACAGCAAAGCACATTCTGGATTTATTAGTGCCACTTATTTCCCAAGAGCTGCAACTCACTGCAGGCTTTGTAAAGGCCTAACACCACAACATCATCCCCAAATCGTGGTGATAAAATCTTCACTGAGCCTCACACTAAAAAAAAAAAAAATCCCAAACCAACCAGTTTTGCCTTTATAAAGGTGCTTAATAAATTGTTTTAACAAGCAGAGACTTTTCTGCTCTCTAGCAAAGGTCAACTACAGCACTCAACACAAAGCACCACAAGACACTAACTCGTGGCACATTATTATCCAAATATTGCTCTCCAGAGCAATATATATTTAACTATTCTCTTCAGCTATAAAAGGCCCCAAAACCCTGTTAACTGACCACAAAAATCAAAGATACTATGGGCAGAAGCAGCATCCAGAAAAAGCAATCACCAGTTAAACACTTCAAGCCTCACCGCTCGCGTGGGTGACAATTACTCGAGGGAACTGAAGGTTGTAATCTTAAGAGATAGCAGAATAAATGCCAATTTTTCATTTGGGCATGAAGTTATTTAAGAAAACAGGCTTGGATTCACTCTGCTAAGCCACAAAGGCCACGTGTGATTCCCCAAGTCTTGGACTGGGATGAGGCCGAGCCACTCTTTTCATAAATAGAATCGGCTGGGCTGCAACAACAATAAAATGTCATCAACTCCAACAAAGAGCAATAATCCCACTGAGAACGTGCTGATAACGAGTGCCTACTGGACCTTGCTCTAATAGATCTTAGCCTTAATGTGCTTCTGCAATGTGAAACAGAAACATTAAACAGAATGCCCTCAACATCCTTTGTAGTGAAAATTCTCCTCTCACTGGGACCAGATCAGGACCTGGAGCTGGAATGACAACATTCACTTTTTTTTTTTCATTATTCTCATTATTTTAAAATTGTTTTTCGAGTTGTGATTTTGCACTGCCTGTTGGTGGGCGTTTCCCTCAGGCTGCTGTAAGACACCACAACAAAGATGCTCCCAGGGCTGGGGACCCTGGGAGAGCTGGGGGTGCTCACCTGGAGAGGAGAAGGCTCCAGGGAGAGCTCAGAGCCCCTTGCAGGGCCTGAAGGGGCTCCAGGAGAGCTGCAGAGGGACTGGGGACAAGGGATGGAATTTCAGGACACAGGGAATGGCTTCCCACTGCCAGAGGGCAGGGATGGATGGGAGATTGGGAAGGAATTCCTGGCTGGGCTGGAATTCCCAGAGAAGCTGGGGCTGCCCCTGGATCCCTGGAATGTCCAAGGTCAGGCTGGATGTGACTTGGAGCAGCCTGGGGCAGTGGAAGGTGTCCCTGCCATGGCAGGGGTGGCACTGGATGGTCTGGAATGTTTTTTCCAACCCAACCCATTCCCAGACCCTGTGAGGGCACCAGGGGAGCAGTTTGAAGCAGAAGGCAGAGGGTACTGACAGAAACCTCAGTGCCAGCTCACAAAGACCTTCCAAAGGCCTCCCCTCACCCCCTCTGGGTGCTGGCAGCATTAATTAAACACTGGCTTATTTAACAGAACCTCACTCTGCTCCAAGAAAGTCATTCTTGTGTTTTACAACCTCAGCACAGACGATTTTCAAGCTCCTATTTCTTTTTGCCAAGGTCTTCAGGTAGTTTGGTAAAGGGATGCTTTTAAGTGAAAGCAGCTCAAGTTTGACAAACTTTAGATGAACCACTCACATTTTTCCCAGTCAGGTCGTGCCCCTTGATTTCAATTGGTTCTCACTCGAGTTTTCTGCTAATTGCTGCTGACTGAAGAATTCAGCTTGTTACAAAGGATGGTGCCAGGCTGAGAGAAGGAAAATAATTCTGAAACCTGGTGATCTTTGCCATCACGCTGGGATTTCTGAGTTTGTTTCGAAGGGGCTTAAAGGTAACAGCCTGAAATAACCCTCACAGAACGGTCATAATTTAGGGGAAAATGCATCAGGGATGGAAATTGTAAGAGGAACAGCATTTTCTACCACAGACCTTTCCTCCTCCTCCTGGCATCACTTGTGCAAGCAGGTATAATTTCAGTGACTTCTTTCACTCCATACAAACAAAAAAGGCCTCTTTTGGGGGTCCTGCACTGGAAACCAGCAGGATTTTCTCACGTTCACCCCACTCCATGGGAAAGGTGAGTCCACTTTAAAGCTGAGGTGAGAACAAGTGCAAAACCCCCCCCCAAAAGGTACAGAGAGCTTGGAGAGACAATAATGAACATAATTACAGTTAGTTATTGTTTGCTCTACTCACAAGCCTATTTTATAAAGCTCCTGCCAGCAGAGCTGCTTTATGGGATGTCTTTTTCATGCAGCAACCTTTTCATAAATCAAAGCCCCAAAGCAATAGCAGGCAGTTTCTCCTGCAGCCTGTTGGAAAATAAAAGTTAACACCGAGCCCTGGCTGTTATCAATCTTCATAAACGTGTCCATGATACAGCAAATGTGTTCCGTGTTACCCCAGCTCTGCTCCTAACGCATGCACAGGAGCAACCCAGGGGCTTCCTGGAGCTCCTAAACGGCTCAGAAGTGGGAGCCACGTTAAGTGGCAAGGGAAGTTTGAAAGGAGTAACTGCTTTTCTCGTTCCTTTCGATGCAGGATTCAAATTATTCCCCTTCCAGCTTGAAAAGCGCGTACGGCGCTACGACGGGAATTTTCACCGCGCAAAACAGAGAGCCCAGGAAAACGTGGGTCGTGTTCAAGGAGCTGCAGTGAGAAGGGGAAATTGTAAGAATTTCAGTCGTTCCTTTTAGCAGAGATCTGTGGGACTCAGGGTTTTTATATTCAAGCACTGAACTGAAAATCTGACAGAATTAATAAACTTATTCCGGTAGCACACACACCCTCTGAAGGAGGAGAAGGGGGACCTGATCTGTATTAATCTGTATTTTTCAGGGCCTGAAGGGGCTCCAGGAGAGCTGCAGAGGGACTGGGGACAAGGGATGGAGGGACAGGACACAGGGAATGGCTTCCCACTGCCAGAGGACAGGGATGGATGGGAGATTGGGAAGGAATTCCTGGCTGGGCTGGAATTCCCAGAGAAGCTGGGGCTGCCCCTGGATCCCTGGAATGTCCCAGGCCAGGCTGGATGGGGCTTGGAGCAGCCTGGGACAGTGGAAGGTGTCCCTGCCATGGCAGGGGTGGCACTGGATGTCCTTTAAGGTCCCTTCCAACCCAAACCACGCTGGGATCCTGTGATTTAACCACTTCATAAGACACCTAAATACTCATTTTACAAACCTTCTTTTCCGAGTCTGACAGCACTTTGCAACAAACCCCGCAATTTGAGATTATTTCCCCAAATATTTATTGTCCTCTTTGCCTTTAAACTGTGATTTCCCTCAGGTGCACTCCAAGCAGAATGGCTGTGGTGTATTTTTTTTCCCTGATTTTCCTACACTACTTGAAAGCAGATTAAAAAAGAGGGGAACCATCATGTGGAAAGATATAGAGATAATTGGTAATTCATTCTTCACCCTGTACCCAGGAACAGGTGAATTCTCCTTTAAAAAATCCCACCACCAGCTCTGGGAAACGTTCTCCCTTCCCCAAAGGGGGGTTTGCTGCTGTGGGCTCCCGAGTGAGATTTGTAGGATTTGATCCTACAGATGGCTTGGCCTCATTAAAAACATCCTTAGAAAAGGCATTTGTAAATCTCAGCCACAAAAGATTAGGAAATACAGAACAAATTAATAATAAAAAGGAGCTGCTGTGGGTTTTAACCTCCCAGCTTTAATGCTGTAATTGGGAAATCAGCGACTCGTGTTCGGGAGGAAATCCCAACAAAAGGATAAGGCATTAAAACAAGAGGCTTTATCCCTTGTTTGGAATAAACCTGGGGAGGGAGCAGGCAGCCAGATGTGCCCTGGCAGAGCCTGGAATGCCAAACACACCGGGAAGAGCTGCTCATTCCTCGGGAGCAGCTCCCAGAGCCACAGCCAGAGCAGGGATTCTCCCTAACGAGGGCATCCAGGAATTTTCCCAGCCCTGGGCTGATTCCCAGCACTCCAAAGGACAATCACACCAATTCCACTGGGGGCCAGAGAGGAGTGAGGGCAGAGTTTCACTCTCTTCTTTCACAGTCTTTAAAATTTTAAAATAGAAAAAAGACTTTAAAATAAAAAAAAGTCTTTAAAATTACTTTGTGTTTCTCCGTAGGCAAATAGAGAAAAGCAGCGGTGGCTGGAACACATTTCCCCTTCCAACACATCCACCCTAAACAGGAAAAGGATCTTCTGAATAGGGAAAGGACCTGCAGATCATAAAATCCCAGAATGGTTTGGGTTGGAAATGACCTTAAAGATCATCAAGATCATGAAATCCTAACTGTCCCACCACAGGCAAATTTTCCCACATGGTTATCCTACAATATCCCACACAGTTATCCCCCCACAACAATATCTTACAAGAATTATCCTCCTCTACCTGTCCCCCCATCCCAGAAAATCTTTTATTTTATGTATTAATTCATATTTAAAAAAAAAAAAAAGAAATCCTACTCCTGAGTTGGCACTTTACAAACATTAATTTTAAGATTGCTTTCTCCATTCCAGGCAGTGAAGGATCTCACTGTGGGAAAAACTGGGGATAGCCTGAGGGGAGATTTAATGAATGTATCCATGATTTCTAGAAAGGGGAAAAAAAAAGATTATGCCAAACATGGAAAAAATTGACTTGCCCTCTTTATTAATGCGCTATCTGAATTTTGAATAATGGATTTTAGAAGTTAATATAACTCTCAAAAAACACAATCAGAGCTTCAGTCCTGTTTCCTGACCAAACAAGCACATTTAAATGCCACATCAGAGCTCAGAGATTTCAATGAAAACACATACACACACGCAGACTCACAATTCTGTGTGAAAGAGAAGCACACAGATATTCCACCAGGCTCCCCTGATCCCAGCTTGTCCTGAAGCAATCTGCACCCAGCTCCAAATGCACAATTCGTGTTTCATCCATCCCTCGCTCCTAATGGACTGCGCTGACCAAAGGAACAAAGTCCAGTATCTGCGTGGCTGGAGGGAAACCCAAAGTTGTCATGTCTGAAGGGACAGTCCCAGGTCAACACACTGAAAAAAGGCTTTGGGGAATTCTGAGATGCCAGAGGATCGCTGGAGAACGGCCACAGCCATTCTCTTGTTTGTTTATAGGTGCAGAGCAGCCGAGACAGGGAACTGCTGCCCACCAAAGTCCCCTCTTGAAGTTGGAACTGGATGATTTTTAAGGTCCCCGAGTCAAAGCAAAACCCCTCGTACAAAGCAGCAGAAAGCCCAGCAGATTTCTTGAGTGAGTTCACAGCCCTCAGGTGAATCCAAGAGGGCCAAGCCCTGACTGAAAGAACTGAGCAAAGAAAAGAGTTTATTCCAAAGGAACAGGATTTGGGATGTGCAAGATAAACAAGAGACTGGAAAGATTTATTAAAGTCTCCTTACCAAAGTCTCTTCCCACCTGAAGCAGCTCTGTGCACTCAGAACCCGGACTGGTTTCAAGCTAAGAGGGGTGACAGCATCACTTCCATGCTGGAAAACTGCACCTACACTTGGCTTGTGGAGTGAAATGGGGACGCTGAAAGCTTGGTGGCAGAGAGATTTTTCAGTGTCTGCCTGTGTCCGTGAGCATTCTCACTTTCTCACAGAGCTAGCTGCAAAACAGCTAGAGAGCTTTTGTAAATAATTCTTCTATCTTGCACCTGTGAGGTGTTTTTGCACTGTTATTGTAGGACTGAAGGTCTGTTCAGGAAATGTGTGTTTTTAGGATCTAGCCAATAGCCCTGGTGGGTGGTCAGCTAAGATCCAATGGCTTTTCTATAACCTAGAGTATAAAACCCTTCTGTATATAAATAATAAAGGCATTTCTATCGAGTCCTTCCGGAGTTCGGTTCTCTCCTTCCTCCCCCGGCCATGTCCATCGTTGGGACAGTGAAATGTGTTTGAGACCAGCCACCTCTGCTTGAATCACTTCAAAAAAACTCCCCTGGTGTCAGCACAGCTGTGTGTGAAGAGGTGCAAGAGCAGAAAGAGAAATCAGACCTCTGAGTACCTCTGTTGCTAAGAAAAGCTCAGTGGCTGAGCTGAGTTATGGTGTTTAATTCTCTAATTCCCAGCATCATTTACAAACAGCTCACACCTCCCTGAGGGGTGTCAGGAGTAACTTGGGACCAACATCCCCACACAGAACACGTGACAAAAAATCAAGGATACCACCAGCAACAGCATCAGCAAACAACCCCGCAGTGATTCTGTCCTGACAAAGCACCACATGCATTTGCTGTATTTGTTGGAGCAAAGATTAATTCAGGAGCTTTCTCTGCAGAGCTCACTGTCCTTGGCTGAGCAAAAGAAGCTTAACTAAAGGCACAAAGCCTCCAGGCTCTGCCCAAGGATTTTTAGTCGCTTCCTATTTTCTGTTGTTGAAAAAACAGTCTGTGGTGTTTTATAAATAACCGGGAATTTGTAGTTTTAACTTTAGGTTTTAAAAGCGGCTACTGTTAATTCAGGGCCAGGTTGGACAGGGCTTGGAGCAGCCTGGGATAGTGGAAGTCCATGGCAGGGGGTGGAATGAGATTAATTTTAAGGTCCCTTCCAACCCAAACCATTTTGGGAATCCATGATGTCATTTAAGTACAACAGGAACTGCTACAAACTGGAAGTTTGGGTCTGCACAGGCAGAAATAAAGCACAAATTCTTTGCCTGGCTCTCTGCAACGCGGATTTCTGTGTTACAGAGGTATGTGAGTGCAGCATGATGGTGACTGAAGACATTTGCATGAAGAAACTATCAATATTCCTAATTTAGAGGCAGTGCAAGAGCCTGTCAAAGTCACCATATGTGCCCCAACATCAGAAGGGTAACGAGGACAAGGAAATAAAGCCACACTTCCCTGGACTCGGTCCAAAGCCATCAATAAAAAGATGATTTTCTCTCTATCCTGCTTTTTCTCCCCTCAGTGTCCAGAGAATTGGCACCGCTGCTTTGTGAGACAATTATATCTGAATATCAAAGTGTTGCTGTTATTAATTTACTGTGGTTTCATTACGCTCCTTCTCAGCTTCACAGTTCACAACAACATCAGTCGGAACACTGAGGAAATACTGCAAATATTGCAAATATTCACTGCTGAGCATCAAACAGAACTTCAGGAGGGAGGTGTCCATGGCAGGGGGAGGAACTGGATGATCCTTAAGGTCCTTTCCAGCCCAAACCACTCTGTGATTTTCTGATAATAACAATGCCTCAAATTTTATTTTCAGTAAACATTAATGAACCAGGCTTTGTGACACAGAAATCCTAATTAAAGGAAGACATGATATTGATGATTTTTCATTTATTCCCGTTCATTCTATGGGAACTGATGGAGAGAGTCATGTCCAAAAGATTCATCATAAAGGGATAAAGCCTCCCAAAAATCTGTGATTCAGAATGAACACCCAGCTGATGCAAAGGATCCTATGGATTACAACTGTCAGTGTCCAAGCAAACTTTGGGGAATTAATTCCATTACTGGGGAAAACTTCACTCCAAACTGATCAGTCAATCCTGCAGGAGGACCTGGGGTTTCCACCACTCTGGATGGCCGGGGATTCCCAAGTTTTTCCCAAAAAATCCCAGCAGCAAGAAGCAATTCCGTGTCGTCCATGAGAGCAGCGGAGCAGGAGAGGAATGGCAGAATGTTTGGGAAAAAGCACTAATGCACAGCTATGAATTCTAAATGTACCACCAGAAATCAAAACCCAGAGAAGAGAAAAACATTTACTTTAGGCTGTCTTTGCCCTCTCTGCTTCTCAAATGAATAATGAAGATGTCACTTGGCTCGAAGACACCACGGGGGAATCAAATGTCACCACCGCAGCTGCCGAATTTCCCGCTCGCAGCCCTCCAAATTAAGGGGAAAAACCCACAAAACAAAAGCAAAATTTGATTAGGAAAAGTTCAAATCCTTGCCCAAAGCCCGGCTCTTCCTGTAACGTTGCATTCTTCTCTTCTTGTGTAAACTCCTCATTATAACAGAGCCATCTTCATAATGGAATAATTGGGGTTATAATGGAAATGTGGGAAGATAATTCCAGCTTTAGGAGGGGCAGCCTGGCCCTGTAATGTTGTTTTAATGTGATTTGGGGACTGCAGGAACTGCCTGAACCTGCTCATTTAGGATTTGATCAATGGGAATTAGGCTTGTAAAGAGATGAAGCATTTGATAATTCCCAATTTGATCAATGTGAATCAGGGCCTTCGTGGAGATGAAACATTCCTCACGGACATTGGGAATATCAGTTTAATGCAGGCAGCAACAGGAACTGCAGACACGAAACTTTCCAGGTCTCTGACCCAAACCCATATGGGATATTTGTATTTTCCCCCTTTTAATGGGGTTTAATTGTCCCTAAAGACTGATGAAGCCACAGCTGATGTAATTTCAGGGATTAAATGGAGGAAGGAAAATCCAGGAAATATTTAATATATGACAACACCATCCACTTCTTGCTCTTGGAAGTGATGCAGCTTAAAAAGTGGGAGAAATTCAAGTTGTATCACTAAAGCTTGGTACCTAATTCTAGACATGCCTAAAATAAAGTCAGCCTATTTGCTAATAACACCACAATTAGATCCATTAATCTTGCACTTGGAACCTGAAATCACAGGCAGCACATGGCTTTATGCATTAACAAAATTTAGCAGCTCAACCTTATTTAATTCTTCTTTTACAGCCAATTAAACAACTCTTTAAACACCACTGGAGCCTCTGTCCTCTCAATCCTCACGTGCAATTAAGCTGCACATGAGAAGTGCCCGTGACACCAAAAGAGCATCTCTAGGTCTCACTAAATCATCCCTCATTTATCCATCAAGTTCCATAAAAGAGGCAGTGATAAAATAACATCTCCTGCATTGAAACCTTCAATAAAAAGACACGGTGTTTAAAAGGATTTTATGGAAGGAAAAAAACCTTTAAATTGTAAAGTAATATTGGTATTTCAGGCACTTCATCAGATCTGCCACAATTTATGTGCATATTTCAGGCACCTTTTTATTCCCTGATTTTTTCCTTTTGTTCTCTTTGCAGGCAATGGGTCAATACTGGATCCACTGATGTAAAAACTCCAAATAATTTTTGGGAAATTTGGCTTCAAGCGCAAAAAGCAGCACAGTATTGCAGTACTGCTATTACAGACCAGTCAAACGGATTATTTCAATTTATACCTTTAGTTTCTAGAAAATTAAGAAAAGTCTGATCCCATCAAGTGTTAGGAATGCAATTCCTTCTCCAGATCCTTCTCAGTAAATATTCCTTGATTTCTGCATCCTTTCAAAAATTCTTTGATGCTCAGGACTGTCTCCTGCTCTACGAATCAGCTCCATTTGTGCAAAAAGGAACCCAAAATACTTGATTTACTCAGGAAATCATTTCTGTACCAGGAGGAAAATCCCAATCCCAAACCCATCTCCCACCTCTGACCACTAAACCCACCCAGAGCTCTTCAGCAAAGCTTCAAATCCCAACAAAAGCTTCCTTTGGAATAATGCAAGTGAAATGAAGCCATCATTTGATTGGAAAAGCTGCAGATTCCCAGGTGGGAATTTTATCCCAACCTGCCTGCATTTCCAGACACGATGGAAAACCCTCCAAATGATGCTTAAATCACACCTTGATCAATGGTCATCCTGCCCCTCTGGTTTAAGGGACAGATGAATTTAGTGCTCAATAAACTCTGCACCATTAAACACTACAAGATTTTTATATATACACCAGAGAATATTCAACAATCCATGCTGTTAAGAGATAAAAGGAGTTTTTCTTATACTTTAAAATTTTATTTGTATCATTATCAGCAGCTCAGGAAGGACTTTTCTCTTCCTGCTCATGAAAAATCAAAACAAAACACAAACCAGAAGAAAATCCCTGCACAAATCTAAAAAAATCGTGGCAGAATAATTCATTTTCTGCAGCATTTCTTGGTTAGAGGAGAGAATTGAGGCTGTAGAAAGTTCTGTGTCCTCACTAAAATGATAAATGGAACCTCCTGCCTGAGGGATGAAGCAGCCCAAAGGGAAGAGTCCAAGGCTAAGGGTCATTGTCACTTTGATCCATCAATTACCAGATCTTCACTTCGCTTTCTTCAGGACCAGTAAAAATTATTTAATTTGACCTTCAGTGTTGAGGGCAGAGCGAAATTCCTCATTTAAATCCTTCCCATGGTGCGAGCACGGGATGGATCTGATTGTGATGCAAAGCTGGAATCCCATTTTTGGTGCTCCCTCAGAGAAAGGGAATCTATTTTCAGAATATTTCATGCTTCTTATCAACTATAAATTAATATGTATATTAAAAGTGCATCCCTGTTCTCTGCAGCTTATGGTTCCTATACATTGGCCTCTGAATTCTCCCAAATGCCCTCCTTTCAACAACCAGAGGGACTGATAGGATCTGTGAGGGAGGAAAGGGGAATTATTGTGCATTTTAATGTGGTAAAAACTCCTTCAGCTGCCACAAAAGAACAGGAGAAGGGACTCACTTGAAGCGAGCTGAGACTTCATCAGCAGCTTTTTGGTATTGCTCAGTGGTGACTTTGTAGAACTGGGCACTCTGGAAGAAAAACAGAATAAATACGGATTTCAGTTAGTATCGTTTACAGGCATCCTAATACCTAGTCAATAAAGCTCATTTTGGATTTTTTATCCGTTTAAGTTGCTTCAAAAAAACCCCAAACCTAACTATAAAATGACAACGTTTCAGAAATCACTTTTTTTGGGGTGGTTTTTTTTAAATAAATCCTCTTGATTATGCAAAAGAAATGGCTCTTGGGGAGGAAACTCTCAAACAACGTGGGTTAAGAATCCCACATTTAGCACAAGGTGTTCCTGGAGCATTTGCAACTTCTTCATTGGAAATTAAAATCCAAATACTGATTCTTTACATCTTTGCAGTGCCCTGTTTGTGTTCCTCACACACATCTCCCCCCTGCCTCACAGGTGACACCCGAGCCAAGCTTCAAAGTCACCCAATAAATTAACTACAGCTCGACTTTCCCTCTTGCTCTTTGCCTTGAAAACGCCTCTCTAAGGATTTCCTGGAATATTCCAAACTCCCAGGTCGCTTCCATCAGTTGCTAATTTTAACTTTTAAAGCCCGGCAGCTTCAGAACAGATTTTCATCTCCCCTAGACCCAGGGATGGCTTTGACTACGAAATCATTCATTTCTAAAGTACGGGTGAGAGATGCTCACCAAGCAACAGAACTTTTCTACGTGTGAAAATGCTGTGCCAGGAGAGGCTCAGGGTGGATACTGGGGAAATTCCTTCATGGAAAGGGTCGTCAGGCATTGGCAGAGCTGCCCAGGGCAGAGCTGGAGTCCCCATCCCTGGAGGGATTTCAAGCCCTGTGCATGTGGCACTTGGGGACATGGTCAGTGGTGGCCTTGGCAGGGCTGGGAATGGTTGGACTCGATGATCTTAAAGGTTTTTCCAGCCTGAAGAATTCTGTGATCCTACAGACTGAGACAAATGGCTGGAATGTTGTTCTGCCTCATGTCTCAATAATACAGAGGTGGCATTTTTCAGGAGGTTTTTATAGCCTCGGCACAGCTGGACCTCAGCTATAATAACCAAGGCACCTGGCTGCCCAGCTGGAGGGAGAAAGCAAAGTTTAGGCAGCTCAAAACTTCTCTGAAACCATTTTCCTCGGCATGCTGGTGGAAACAGGGCGTGGAGAGGCAAAAAGGTTTTGCTGGCACTTGCAAGAACTCTGGTGTAGCTTTGAGTCATCGGCATCCCAGGGAGCGATGTTAACACGGCAACAAAATCCTGACAATCCCACCCTGTGATTACATCAAACCCAGCTGAATCCTTATTTTAACAACCTGGGACTTTATCCTGTGCTTTGGAGTTATTGATGCCTCAATATTGATTTCCATCTTTCAAATATTTAACTTGTGTCAGGCTGAGGGAGCTGGGATTGTTCACCAGGAGAGAAGGTTCCAGGGAGAGCTCAGAGCCCCTTGCAGGGCCTGAAGGGGCTCCAGGAGAGCTGCAGAGGGACTGGGGACAAGGGACAGAGGGACAGGACACAGGGAATGGCTTCCCACTGCCAGAGGGCAGGGATGGATGGCAGATTGGGAAGCAATTCCTGGCTGGGCTGGAATTCCCAGAGAAGCTGGGGCTGCCCCTGGATCCCTGGAATGTCCCAGGCCAGGCTGGAGCACCCTGGGATCGTGAGAGGTGTCCAGGGGCTGGAACTGGATGGGCTTTAATGTCCCTTCCCACCCAAACCCTTCCATGATTCCATAACACACACGGATGCCACGGTCCAGTCCGTGGGAAGCATCATTCCAGTTTTAATTTTGGGTAAAACAAAGCAGTTTAGCTTAAGACATTGATGTATGGAAAAGCAAAATGACGAAAACATTTTTAGGGGGGGAAAAAAATGGAAAAGGCCGTCAGCGGAGAGATCACTCTTCCATAAAAGTCACAGATGACACAGGTCTGTGGTCACTGGGTGGGTAAAATGTCCTGAGGAATATTTATCACATTATGAGGTAGCAGAACCCACTCCTGCAAAAACACTCCCTGAAACTCCAAAAGAGGCAGCACCAACTACAAAAAAACCGCAAAGAACAACACTTTTCCTTCCCACGTAAATATTTCATCTTCCAACCTTCTTCTTCGTGAATTATAATCTTGAAATGTACCGAAATCGGTGAATAAAATGCCAGCTCCAGACAGGGCTAAAATTGTCCTGCAAGGCTAATATTTTCTCCCAAACGATAACAAATTGGGTAAGAGGCACTGCAGGCAGAGGTCAGGCCGGGATCAGCAGGAGCTCAGAGCTCTGCTGCACTCCCCACTCCCAGCCCTCACCTCATCACTCATTTGCAGTCAAACCCAGCTTTCCACGCACGCCACCGGCGCTCGTTTCTTTTTTCATAAATCATCGTTGGCCGGCGAGCACATGGAAGAGAAATTCTCCTCACACCAGCGACCCCCTGGCGTTCAGCAAGCCCAGCTGCCCCATCCCAGCCAGGCCCAGGCTGCTGGGATGGGATGGGATGGGATGGGATGGGATGGGATGGGATGGGATGGGATGGGATGGGATGGGATGAGCTCGGACGGGCAGTGGGGCGAGCGTGGCCGGGGCAGGGCTGAGATGATGAATGGTTCTCCATCACCCCCTGTCCCCTCCCAGGCCAACACGGACTAGAATCTTATTTAGGCTGCCATTTATCTTTCTTTGGCCCAGTCAATAAAGATGAACACAACAGTTGTAAGGATCGATTGCAATTTTTTATCATTTTCAAGCATGAAGGAGCATTTCTGACATAAAAACAATATTCGGGGTGGACTTGTTCTGCTTTTTAATTGCTGTTCAAGTGATCAACTGAGCTGCTGTGGATGCCCAGAAGTTTTAATCCTACAAGCAATCAAGAAATTATTTGTTATCTTAGATGAAGTGTGCTGTTTGTTGGCTCAGGTTTTCCTTTGAAATTCACTCAGATTCTCTTTTAGAGATAAACTCTCCGTAATCCAGAGATGAAGTTTCATTTTCCAAGTCCTCCCCAATCCTCCAGATAAAAGTGCAGTGGTCATTTCCCTAAATACAGATTAAAAAAGGTGCTGTAACATCATTTTCTCATCTCCAGATAAAGGCAGACATTTATTATCCAAATCCCTGGAAGTGTCCACGGCCAGGTTGGAGGGGCTTGGAGCAACGAGGGACAGTGGAAGGTGTCCCTGTCACGGCAGGGATGGCAGTGGATGAGTTTAAAGTCCCCTTCCAAGCCAAATCCAGCAGTTTTGGCTCAAAAATAACAAACATATTGTCATGAAATTGAGTTACAAGTGGTGCCTTTTCCAGAGCCACCTCCAAAGTGAACTGAGAGAAACAGAGGCGGAAAGAGAAGTTAAGGAGAACTTCAATTTTAATTCTAAATCCATCCAATTTGCCCTGATACATTCACAGAGCCATAGAAAATATAAATAATGCCACAAGAAGAGAAAAATGAGATCCGACCACGGGTGGAAGTGTTTTCACCACGTTTGCCACTGAAATCATTTTCCCTGAGCGAAAGAAAGTGGGAGCAGAAGCTTCTATAAGCTGGAGGAATACGAGGAGAATCATTTCTCTCGACAGCTCTGATTTCAAAGGTCTGGGTAAGAAAATAAATTCCTGGAGCCCCTCAGAAGGTCACTGTTTTGTCTGCATGGGGGACCTCAAAGCACGAGCACACGTTTCACTCTGGGCTGAAAATCTTCAGATTTGCAGCCAGGCAAAGTTCTGAGAGATCCTGTGTCATCCAAGCTGATAAAAGATTATCAAAAGAGCCCGGAGAACTTGAGATCCCTCATTTAATTTCACCAGAGATACTTCACCTATATGCAGTATTTTATTAACAATGTGGTGAAACTGTTTTTACTGCAGACGGACCATGACTTATTTTGGTTTGAATTCTTGCTTTTAAGCCTCCAGGCTCTTAAAGCCCTGAAGAGATTCATTATGAGAGCAACATTCAAGCAATCTATTTAATTTTTTTAAATTAAATTTAAAAGTTACGTAGTTAACAGTCGATTTGACAAAGAAAAAAAGACTTTTGACTTGCATACAAAAGAGAGGAATCTGCCCTTTGCTTCAAGTAAGTGCTGGGAAAGACAAAAATGAGCCCAGCTTGACTCCAGCTCAGCTCAGCACCTGCTCCACCCACCAAAGGAACGAAGGGCTTGGGCTGTTTGGCACCTTTGAGAATCAGGGGAGAATTTTTAATTTAAAGACTTCTCTTTCCTTCTCATCCTCCCCCACGGAAAGACTCAAAGCATCGGCAGGCAAAGATTATCCTGTTCCCTGAATGGCAAATTGGGAAGTTTTCTGTGCCTCTTTTGAATCCATTTCAGCTGCAGTTAAGCTTCTTTTCTCCCTTAATTGTACTTGTGGCCATTTCATCTCAGGATCTTTAACGAAGCCGTTTGTGGATAATAGGGAGCATTTTGTTTTAATCATCCTGTTGACACAGAGCCCTAGATCTTAAAAGATCTTAAAAGAGGAGAGTTCCAAAGTCACAAGGAAATTGTTTCACTTATTTTAGTCCCAACTCAAGACTGACCAGGCTGCTCCAAGCCCCATCCTTGGACTTGGACACTTCCAGGGATCCAGGGGCAGCCCCAGCTTCTCTGGGAATTCCAGCCCAGCCAGGAATTCCTTCCCAATCTCCCATCCATCCCTGCCCTCTGGCAGTGGGAAGCCATTCCCTGTGTCCTGTCCCTCTGTCCCTTGTCCCCAGTCCCTCTGCAGCTCTCCTGGAGCCCCTTCAGGCCCTGCAAGGGGCTCTGAGCTCTCCCTGGAGCCTTCTCCTCTCCAGGTGAGCACCCCCAGCTCTCCCAGCCTGGCTCCAGAGGGGCTCCAGCCCTGGAGCAGCTCCAGGGCCTCCCCTGGACCACAGAGAAAAAGGCAAAATTAGAAGAAATAAACTTAGAAACATCCAGTCACGTTTCATCTTTGAAGCGGCCACCAAGTGAGCGAGGAGAGGAGGAATTAGGGAAGAAGAAAGAACAAAAAGAGAATAAAACCATCAACTGTTCTGTGCCTCCACCCCAGTTCCAAATCACATTAAATTACAGCTTTATAAATACGGCCATTCCGGTGGCATTTTCAGTTGAATTTAAAGCCTCTATTTGTCCCTGAATTGATTTTAATAAGCTATGGAAAAGCAAGCATTTAACATCAGACAGCTTCCCAAGTAACACTGCATCTTCATTCTGCCTCCAAATGATCTATGGATGAGGGAATTTCTTCTGAAATGTCAGCAGATCAGGCCTGTGCTCGAATTTTTAGATAAGTTATTTTTTATACAAGTTCTGACTGCTCTCATTTGATCCAGCTGCTCCAGGCAGTCAATTGGTGCCGTTTTTATTCCAGAGATGAAGCTAAGGATGTCCAAATCCACATTCAGGGATCCTACATAACACTTAAGACTTCTACTCTTGTTTTTAAATCCTATTACGAACTCCTTTTTAATGAGGGGGCTGACTGCCTCCACTGGGGCTGTCATTAGGACCCACTGGGTAGGTGAGAAAATTGGGCTGAAAATCAAGTTTTCATGAAATCTATCCAAATGGAGCATCTTTGCATAAAAAAAAGGTCACTGCCCAAAGCAAACCAGTTTTCCAATCCTAAACTACAGCATAAAGGATGCCTTTGGAGAAGGACCCCACAAATCCTCTCCAGCATCATTCAGGACAACTCAGAGACTAAAGATGAATGGACAGAGCAGGGGATGAGCTTTTACAGCAGAGGAGAACGTTTTTTATGTGCAATAAGTGGGAGAAGTGGCTGCAAGGCAGGGAGAGGGAATTCAAACTGAAAGAGAAGCCCCATAAAAAAAAAAAAAGGAGCAAAGGAAGCAACCTGAGATCCTGGACTGAGCCCACAGAGGACACTCAGAGAAGGACGTCGAGGCTAACGCCAATTATCAGGATTTTGGTGGTGCTTGCCAAGAGCTCCCTATTTCAAATTCAAGTGCAATTCCCTCTCTTGGGCCTTCAGGAAACCTCATCTGTCCATTGCTGGNCTTAAAAGATCTTAAAAGAGGAGAGTTCCAAAGTCACAAGGAAATTGTTTCACTTATTTTAGTCCCAACTCAAGACTGACCAGGCTGCTCCAAGCCCCATCCTTGGACTTGGACACTTCCAGGGATCCAGGGGCAGCCCCAGCTTCTCTGGGAATTCCAGCCCAGCCAGGAATTCCTTCCCAATCTCCCATCCATCCCTGCCCTCTGGCAGTGGGAAGCCATTCCCTGTGTCCTGAAATTCCATCCTGTCCCCAGTCCCTCTGCAGCTCTCCTGGAGCCCCTTCAGGCCCTGCAAGGGGCTCTGAGCTCTCCCTGGATCCTTCTCCTCTCCAGGTGAGCACCCCCAGCTCTCCCAGCCTGGCTCCAGAGGGGCTCCAGCCCTGGAGCAGCTCCAGGGCCTCCCCTGGACCACAGAGAAAAGGGCAAAATTAGAAGAAATAAACTTAGAAACATCCAGTCACGTTTCATCTTTGAAGCGGCCACCAAGTGAGCGAGGAGAGGAGGAATTAGGGAAGAAGAAAGAACAAAAAGAGAATAAAACCATCAACTGTTCTGTGCCTCCACCCCAGTTCCAAATCACATTAAATTACAGCTTTATAAATACGGCCATTCCGGTGGCATTTTCAGTTGAATTTAAAGCCTCTATTTGTCCCTGAATTGATTTTAATAAGCTATGGAAAAGCAAGCATTTAACATCAGACAGCTTCCCAAGTAACACTGCATCTTCATTCTGCCTCCAAATGATCTATGGATGAGGGAATTTCTTCTGAAATGTCAGCAGATCAGGCCTGTGCTCGAATTTTTAGATAAGTTATTTTTTATACAAGTTCTGACTGCTCTCATTTGATCCAGCTGCTCCAGGCAGTCAATTGGTGCCGTTTTTATTCCAGAGATGAAGCTAAGGATGTCCAAATCCACATTCAGGGATCCTACATAACACTTAAGACTTCTACTCTTGTTTTTAAATCCTATTACGAACTCCTTTTTAATGAGGGGGCTGACTGCCTCCACTGGGGCTGTCATTAGGACCCACTGGGTGGGTGAGAAAATTGTCTGGGCTGAAAATCAGGTTTTCATGAAATCTATCCAAGGGGAGCATCTTTCCATAAAAAAACGGTCACTGCCCAAAGCAAACCAGTTTTCCAATCCTAAACTACAGCATAAAGGATGCCTTTGGAGAAGGACCCCACAAATCCTCTCCAGCATCATTCAGGACAACTCAGAGACTAAAGATGAATGGACAGAGCAGGGGATGAGCTTTTACAGCAGAGGAGAACGTTTTTTATGTGCAATAAGTGGGAGAAGTGGCTGCAAGGCAGGGAGAGGGAATTCAAACTGAAAGAGAAGCCCCATAAAAAAAAAAAAAGGAGCAAAGGAAGCAACCTGAGATCCTGGACTGAGCCCCCAGAGGACACTCAGATAAGGACGTCGAGTATAAGGCCAATTATCAGGATTTTGGTGGTGCTTGCCAAGAGCTCCCTATTTCAAATTCAAGTGCAATTCCCTCTCTTGGGCCTTCAGGAAACCTCATCTGTCCATTGCTGGAAGAAGCTGGGTCAGGACCAGGCTGTCCCTGTGACAGAAGAGACACCTGAACTGTTATGGGCTGGAGGGAGGATTTGGACACCCAAAACCACCCAGCATCTGTTCCTACAGAGATGAAATCCAAAAGGCATCCAAAGGTGTTGAAAATGCCACAGACCCACCCAAACAAACACCTGGAAGGTGTCCTTGCCCATGGCAGGTTGGAATGAAATGGTTTTGAAGGTCCCAAAGCAATCTGTGATTCCATGAAACCAAAGAGCGACACGTGCTGTGCCTGGCAAACGTCCTGCAGGAAGAAAATTCCCTTCCCATCAGTGTTTGCTTGGTTCCATGATGGGTGTTTGTCAAAGATTTCAGTGATATTCAAAGATGTCGAAGATATTCAGTGTGCAGCAAGTGGAGTAAAATACTTAACTCAGTTATCAGCAGAAAATGGGGGGAAAGAGAGCGATTTTTTTGACCTTTTCTTTTGAATTTCCAACTCTGTTTTTCAGGCACCGCTAACTAATGCCTTTAACTGCAACTATTAATGGCTCTGAAGTTTCTCCCCAGCCATGCCTCACTTCACTTTTCTGCCCTGCTAGAACATCGATCTCTAATTTGTTAACACTCAGAGCTGCCAAAGAAAATGAAAACCTTTGTGAAAAGGACAAATCTATTCCAAGTTCTTACAGCTATTCAGCCGAGCAGCTAATCTGCATGTAATTGTAGTAGTGGTGTTAATACAAACGTGCTCAGGCTTAGAGATGCACCTGAAAATGCACAACTGTATTTATGGCCCCTGCTGATGACAAGAAGCCTCATTTAAATCATTCCCATTTACAGTTTTCCCTCAGCCCTGTCACTGTTCCATGTTTTAAATCATGTTCTCCCTCAGGAATCGATGGGGTTATTTCTCCACAACCTAAAGAAGGTTTTGCCCCCCAAAATGAAAGCAGTACATCTTTGAGGCACACAGGAATGGGAATTGCTGCTGCCAGGGGTGATGCCCAAGAAATAAAAGTTGGGAAGTCCCTTCTGTTGGTGGCATCGGGGGCAGACAGCAGCACAGGAATAAGGATTTTAACTTCCTGCTGCTGGTTGCTTTTATAGAATTAATTCTTAAATACCAGTCCAATGCAAAGCAAAAACCACAGCACAGGGAATCACATCAGCTCAAAGCAAACGAGGATCAGCATGAATCCTGAAATCCTGGAATGGTTTGAGATGGAAAGGGCCTTCAGGATTATCCAGTTCCAAGCCCCTGCCATGGGCAGGGACACCTCCCACCAGCCCAGGTTGCCCAGGGTCCCATCCAGGAATGGCTGGGACCTCCAGGGATATTCCAGTGTTTTATTCCAAGGTACAGAGCTCTCCATTCTGTACTTATCGCTTCAAAGCTTTGCTACAGCAGCACAAAGCTCAGCCTAAACCTTCTACTCCATTCCTGCACAGCTCAGCTCATCCTGCATGAACCACTCCCACAAAGTCCTGAGGATGATTAAAAACTCAAGGGAAGACAATCTGAGGGCACTCATGGAGCTGTTTTGGCAAAACTTCAGCAGAGACAGTGCTGAGTCCAGGGCAGCTCTTCCATGCTCTACAGCAGCCACGATTTTAAGAGGAAGTCTCAAAGTCAGAGAAAATCTGGGAAAATCCCTTTAACCACCACTTGTTTCCAACTCATTTTGGCCAGCTTTTGGAGGCAGAGATCCCATGAGAGTGGTCAAAAAAGTTCTTCCCTCCAAGGATAGTTAAGGGACAGGAATCCTAAGAGCCTGTGCTACCTCCAGCCCTGGAGATCCCCAAAAATCCCCATCAAAGCCCTCACCAACCTGCTCTGAGCAGGTGCTTGGACCTCCCAAGGCCCCTCACAGTCGGAACAACTCCATAAATATGGAAACTCAGATCTGCTATCAGGGTGAAAATCTCTTTTGGCTTGTAGATGTGCAAATCTGCTCTGCAGCTGGAGGTGAAATTCATCTTGTGGCAGCAACCCAACAGAAAGAATCACAGATTAGCTCTGTCTTCTTTCGAATCAATGGAAAATAGCTGGGTTTAGCTCTGTTTATTAGATCTCCCCCATCACTGCTGCCTGAGGTTGGCTGCCTTGGGCCATAATGAGTGCAAGATTACCATTTTCTGAAAAGCACAAATAACGCTCACACGCCAGCCCGAGAGAGACCACGAATAAAGTTCCTGCAAGAAACTCTAAAATATTCTGTCTCTTCCAATCCAACAGCCCTGGCAACAGTGTCATGGCACAGGCTTCTCGCTGTCTCTCTCTCTCGCTGCTTTAAAAAGTTTTGCCTGTGGTTTTTTTTTGAGCTGATATTTGTGGGAACTTTCCTCAGGAACAAGTTTGATCAATCCTACGAAATCCTCATTTTGTGGAATTATGAGCTGCAGTATCCAAACAGGATGAGTTCAGTATTCAGAAGCACTTTAGTATTTGCATGTGGCCAGAGCAATGAACGCGTCTGGATGTTGCTGCCACAAATACTCTGAATTTTGGTGTCACTGTCAGGTGGTATTTCGATGCTCGGGATGAGCAGGAGAGAGAGGGGGTGAATACAGAGAGCAGATTTTTCACTGTGCAAAGTTCATGATCCAAGTGAAAACAGCCACAAGAAAAGGCAGAAAACCTGATATCAACTGACTGACAGCTGATGCTGCTACAACAAAAGCCAGACTGTAAAAATCTGTGTATCAATAACAGGTTTTGGTGATGGTGAAGCAACTGAAGAACTTCAAGGATGGTCTCTGGCAGCTGCTTTGAACACCAGGTGAGAGCAGTGAGGAGATACCAGCACTGGTACAACAAAAATGCTGAGGATATAAAAAATCCCTGATGAAAAACAATGCAGGGATTTGTTTGGATGAGTTATCAGCACCTGAATCCAAGAAAAATGCGTTTTACACTTGGATTAGATGGAGAACTCTGCTCATCTTTAGTGAAGCAAGAAAGGAAACGAGCTCTGGGCACGTTTAAATCAAAGTAATGGGAGAATTTTTCAGTGCTCTTGCAGGAGTGGATCCCAGCAGACCCACCGGGCTCGGAAACTGCCTCGTGAAGGAAAAGCAGCCACAGCTAAGGCAGGTGGGCTCTCCCTAAAAACCTGCTCAGACAAATTCCAGGACTTGGGAAAATGAAAGCATGACACAGTGGAATTATCAGCACCAAATGCATTGATCTGGGAGTTTAAAAAGCCACTGCATTGCTCTCTGTAAGGCAAAATCCACAAAATTCCTACAGCTGGATGACACACGAGGCCAAATAATTCAAACACAGACTCCTACAAACATTCCTAATTTGTAACTGTGTTTTGTGAGCTCTGGAGATGATTCCCACTATTTGCTGGGCTCCTTTTCCCTGCATTCCTCCTGGGTTCTGTTAATTCCCACTGCCCATTCCCATCTCCCTCCCGCAGCGCATCGTTGAAGCCAGAGCTGTTATTTTGCATTTCAGCCACCCCACAGGTATTTGGGGGATGCTCTGTCCTACAGATGGATTTTTTTTCTGCTGTAACCTTTATTTTTCCTGTAATGGAGGGGGCTTGGAGCCATTCCAAGTGATCCCTTGTGCTGCACACCTGCACTTCTCCAGACATTCCATCTTTTCCCTCCTTGGCCTAAGCAGACTTTTAGTTGTTTTTGTGAACGCATTTTGTGTCACTCACATTGTCCCCCTATCACGGCCATTTCTTTTGGTAAAATCTGTCAGTTAAACATTTCCCTGTGCAGGGTCATAAAGGGTCTGCCAATCCCTGTATCCAGCTTGGAATTTGTCTTTTAGGATGGGATTCACACCTGGAAGTGTCCAAACCCAGGCTGGAGGGGGCTTGGAGCACCCTGGGATAGTGGAAGGTGTCTCATGCATGGAACTGGATGGGATTTAGGTCCCTCCCAACCCAAAGCACTCTGAGATTTACAAGGACACCATAATTTAGACCCAAAAATGCTGTTACAGACTTGTGTTATGCCCAAATAACACCTCACAACTGAGAGAAGAATTCCACATTGTAGTTCCTTCAAAAAGCCACAAACACAACCACAATCATTTACAATTCCCCTTCACTCCTCACAGCAACAGGTCCAGCTGGATAAATTATATTTCTGTATTGATTCCCCAGCTGTCTGATAACTTATGGAAATACCCACAAGTTTGGATTTTTGTATTTTACTTTATAAAATGTGGGAGAATTGAGGATGAACTTGATATCATCGATATTTTTTCTCCTTGTTCTCCCTCCAAAGTACCAAAGTGACTCTCAAAAGCTCCCACACCTTTGATCTGGTCAACTACAGTAAAAACGTCCCTTTTGCTACTCTAAAATCTGGAATTTCCTCATAGGGACAACGCTCTCAGGCACAGGGTGGGATTTTTGGGGTTGTCCTGTGCAGGGCCAGGAATTCCTGCCAGCAGGAATTGTATTTATGGCACCTGCCCCCTGAAATTTTCCATTTATTCCCTCTTCAAATTCTTAAAGCCTCGGCAAGAAGAGGAGTAAAACACTGCCAGTAAACTCAGTCACATAAAAAGAGGTTCACGTGTCTGAAAATCTTAATTGCATCAACTACTCGAGCGAAAAGACATCAAATGTCCCCTTAAACACTGCCACTAAATCCTTGTTCAGTCAACCACTGGTAAAACTCCCACTTCAAAAATATCCCACACGCTGCACGGTACAAACACACACAGCATTTTACACTTGATTTTTCCAATATAAAAGCACAGGTCTTGTAAGGATTTTTCATTTTTTCACGAAGTTCTTTCAATTTTACAAGTACCTGAAATAATCTCTTGTCAGTTCATGGCAACAACTCAAAGAAAAAAATTCATTGATGTTTTCTGAATTTAAAAGCGTCGTTTTCTGCTTTTTAAAAAGCCTTTAAAAAAACCCAATTTCTGCACATTTTCTAACAAAAGGAAGCCCAACCTCTACCATTATCCAATAATTCACCTCACCTATACACTATTTTGTTTTGCTCAGTTGAGATCCCACGGAAAAACTCCTGCCTGCTCAGGCACGAGAGATTCTCAAATCATCAGCGTTCTGCACATTATTTTAAACATATAATAAAAGAAAGTTTCCAAAAAATTCAGTGACAGCAGCAGCAGCAACTCTTCAGAAGGAAGGAGGCTCATGAAAGCTGTTTGAAAGGTGCAATGAATACAGTCTGGGCTGGATTTGTTTCACAGGGCGTGTTCGGCTGCAAGGAATTATTTGGAAGTGTAAAGTCAAAAAAATATTGCACCTCTTCAGTGGAATCAGAGGGACACGGGAGGAAAGATATCAAGAGTTTTTCATTTAAACACAGTGAATGGAACAGTTGCAGCTCCAGGGAACTGCACTGAGTAAGGACACGGGGAATGGCACTCCCTGGAAAAAGGCTCTGATTTCACACGGGGGCTCTTCTCTTATTCCAAAACAACTTTTATTTTCTTCTCAAAGAATCACAGAATGGGCTGGGTTGGAAAAGACCTTAAAGCTCACCCAGTTCCAACCCCAGGGACACCTCCCACCATCCCAGGCTGCTCCAACCTTTCCTTGGACATTCCAGGGATCCAGGGGCAGCCCCAGCTTCTCTGGGAATTCCAGCCCAGCCAGGAATTCCTTCCCAATCTCCCATCCATCCCTGCCCTCTGGCAGTGGGAAGCCATTCCCTGTGTCCTGNTTGTTGTGTTCCCTTCCAGCTTCACCTGCTGAATGCAAAGCTCTAAAAACCGTAACTCAGTGGGAGATGGGAGTGAAAAAAAGAGGGAAAATCTCCGTATTATTGTTGTAATCCCAAAAAGCCACGCACACATCCAGCCCCTAACGCTGCTGCAAATCCCACAAAGCCGCGTTTGCTGAAAACTCATGCATGAAGTATTTCAGTCCAACCTAGAACAGTCCCTCATATTCAGTTTTGTAACCTGCATTTTGCTGTTTCGCTGCACTGAACAACAAATCCACGTGAAACAGGAGCTGCCCGATATGAAAAACAACAATTCCCCAACTTAAAAGTTGAAATCTGATCCAGAAAGGGAAGTAGGACGCACACATGTGAGACAAGGAGTGCCAGAAATGAGTAAATAGTCATTCAAAATCACGCCCTCACACGTTGCTGAATAAAATGGTTACAGGAAAAGATTGCACATTTTAACTCATGTCTCAGGATAATGAATTGTGTGCTGCCTCCTTGTGCAGAATTGATCAGAGAATTCACCCAATATCTGCATAATTCCACTGCTCTTCTTTTGCTGGGAGAAAGTGAGGGAGTGAAAAAATGGTGAATTTCCCAAGGGATGAAACAGAAGCAGCTCCAGTGAGGCCCTGGCAGAGATTTCCCAGAGAAGCTGTGGCTGCCCCTGGATCCCTGGAATGTCCAAGTCCAGGCTGGACGGGGCTTGGAGCAGCCTGGGACAGTGGGAGGTGTCCCTGGGGATGGAACTGGATGAGCTTTAAGGTCTTTTCCAACCCAAACCATTCAGATTCCATGATTCTCTGAACTCCTGAAATCCATAGGAAGCTTGGCATGAACAGACCTCGGGGCTGGCACAGAACAAAAATTATCTGCAGTGCTTTTAAAAACACACATGGTATCAAACAGCAGAAAATATTCTGTATTATTGACTCAGTCTGTGAATAGGGAATATCTTCTTTGGGCTTGAAGTTGATAAATATATAGACAATTTTTGTTGCGGGAAAAAAAAAATCTCTGAACTGGATTAAAGTGGAACCAGGTATGAAAAACAATCTTAACTTATTAAGGTAAGACTTCTAAAACAATTATAATTCTGAGAATCAGGCAAATGTCTGAACTCCTCTGCTGTGGTTCATTTGGATTTGCTTCCTATTTACCACAGCTCTCCTTTGGTGTTTTCCTGTGCATAAATTTCCTGAGTGATTATGGCCTGCAAAGGCTTAAACTCCCTGACATGGGGGGAAAAATAAAGATTTTTAAAGTGGCAGGAGATCATCTGCTGGTTTCAAACAGGTGATTATCCTCCTCTGTTTCCAAAGGAAAGGCCCTCTGAGGCACAGCAATATGCATGTGAATAGATCTGCATGGAAGAGTCCCAGCTCTCAGGTATGAAAATGCTTTTTGCTTCCAAAGGAACCAACTTCCATTTCTCCCTGCCACGCTGAAGGGGCTGAACACACCACCAGCACCAGCATTTCTGAATTTAAAGGGTCATTTCTGTCCCCGGTCCCAGCTCTGAGGGTTCACTCCACTTCTGCGGTGTCAAAATCCCAATTAAAACCAAGAGCAACAACGAGCCCAGCTCAGCAGAGCTGGGCCTATTTCACACCGAGCTGGTGTCAGACACAGAACCCACAAAAAGGGAGGAAAAAGGTTAAATCAGAATAAAAAAGAGAAGAAACTTCCACCTTGCAAGGATCAGTGTAAAAATGACAGTTATTTTTCCAGGAGGATCTCACAAATACAGAAACTCGATGCCATCTCATCTCTTCTGAAGGAATGGGGGGTCAGAGGTTTTAAAGGAAACTTGCAGTGCCCAAGACTGATTGGTTTTGCTCTTTAAAGCAAAAATTTGGCTGCAAAGAAGTTGTCACTTGGCTCGTCACTAAGTCCACTACTCTGATTTTCTCTCTTCTCTCCTATTTTATCCCGTTTTCTTCCCTCTGGTCATCTTCAACTGGAGTTCCTTCTCCCAGTTTTAAATATATTGTTTCAGTTTCCGGGGAGTTTCACAGAACACAGAAAAATACAGAGTTTTGCATTTCTGTAGTGAATTCTCAAGGCAGAAGAAAAACCTTTACTTAAACATTCATTCCTGTGAATGAAAGTTCACAGCCCAAGCTGGGATCTGTGCCACAAATTATGTTAGAAAGAGCTGCTACAGATCTCTTCTCTCTGCACTGGGGTCACACCCTAGGATTTTGGTTCAGCTCTCACTGTGGCCACACTCTCCCAGATTTTTAGGATGTTGCCACTGCACCCAACTGCTCCTGGGCAGGGCTTGACCTCCTGCACATGAAAAGCACAAGAAAATGAGGTGAAAAAACGATAAACCCAGAGCCCAGATTTCCTCAGGCACTGTGAGAGCCGTATCCTTTACACAAAGCTTTCCCCAAACCCAGCGTCCTCTGTGCTTACATTACAGAAACCAAAATTAAATCCTTTTTTGTCCTGTAACACAATGGTGAACCAGCAAAACTCATATGGGAAAAGCTGGGTCTAAATCACAGCTTATTGTTCATAAACCTAAATCAACTTCCCAAAAATCCATCGCTGCCAAATGTCAACAGTCCCTTTCCAGCTCCTCTGGCCGCAGAGATCCCTCTCTCCCACTGAAGGCCAAGTTATTAATAAATTGTTTTTCAACTTAGAGTGGATTGATCATTTATTTTCAAAATTCCTTTTCCCATCATTTACTCATTACCCGCCTCCTCTTGATGTAAGAGGACATTTATTGCCTTCTGCATTTATTCTGCTGGCAAACAGAAGCGTTCAGCAGCATTTCCTGGGGACTCTCTAATTTATCTATCAGTTATGGGACTGGACTATTTTTAGGGGTAGGAAAAATTAAAATATCACTCAGAGTGACAGCAGTGAAAATGAAGGCAGTGAGTCCTCCTGTAATAAAGGAAGAGTATTCCTATGATTCCATGATTTCGGCCATTGAGTTTATAGGATTATTTACAAAAAAAAAGAAAGGCATCATTTCTTATGAACATTATTGTTTTTTAATGAGAAGGGACTGTTTTCCTCTTATCATAAAATCATTAAGGTTGGAAAAGCCCCGAGATCATCAAGGCCAACCATTCCCAGCAGTGCCAAGGCCACCACCGAGCCATGTCCCCAAATGCCACATCCACATGGATTTGAGATCCCTCCAGGGATGGGGACTCCACCCCTGCCAGGGTGGGCAGCCCTTTCCATGAAGGAATTTCCCCAATATCCACCCTGAGCCTCCCCTGGCCCAGCCTGAGGC
>VZTG01001542.1:145191-155323 GCA_013397845.1 Melanocharis versteri
AGCTCCCTCAGCAGGGCCAGCACAGGGGAATGGTCACTTCAATTCAGAGTTGTAATCATTTCTAATTACGTTACCTCGACAAAGAAATCCTCCAAAGCACCTCCCTGAGGGCTGCTTTAATCCAGAGTTAACTTAGCACAGTATTTGTTCCCAAACTTCAGCTTGTGACTGAAGATGGTGGGAGGAAGGAACAGACCCGGGTGAAGCGAAAGCTGCTTATTCATTAACTCCCCATATGTTAAAACATTTTGCCATATCCTATGCAAAGCGATAAACACAGCTTTTAACATTCAAAAAATTCCTTCGGTTTGTTCCTTTTTTGCCTATTTAAAACGTTTCCCTCTTGTGACAGCTTTTTTTTGGTTGGTTTTTTTTTTTTTTTTGGAGATGGGGAAAAGCACCGATGAAGCTACACCCAAAAAAACCCCATGGTCACCAAGGGGGACTGAGGCAATGCTGGAATTTTGACTCAAAAAGTGACTGGTGCTGGATAAACTTGGCCTCACTGGGATTCCACTGTCCCAGGCTGCTCCAAGCCCTGTCCAACCTGGCCTGGGATATTCCAGGGATCCACAGCTTCTCTGGGAATTCCAGCCCAGCCCGGAATTCCTTCCCAATCTCCCATCCATCCCTGCCCTCTGGCAGCGGGAAGCCATTCCCTGTGTCCTGAAATTCCATCCCTTGTCCCCAGTCCCTCTGCAGCTCTCCTGGAGCCCCTTCAGGCCCTGCAAGGGGCTCTGAGCTCTCCCTGGATCCTTCTCCTCTCCAGGGGAACATTCCCAGATGGTTTGGAGCACCCTGGGATAGTGGAAGGTGTCCCTGCCCATGGCAGGGGGTGGAGCTGGATGAGCTTTCAGGTCCCTTCCAACCCAAATTATTCTGTGATTCTATAAACACGTCCCTGCTCCAGGGTTCTGAGTTCTCTGTTTCCATCCAGATCCCATCACCCCTCAAACTTCTGCTCATTCTTCCAAGACAAAAACATGGAATTAAGTCATCTTTTTCTCCAAACTAAAAGTGCAAAAAAATCAAAATTCTTTCTAAACCCTTGTTTTGCACATGCTGGAGAAATAAAAAACTGCAACAACCTGTATGGAACTGTGGTTCCACATTAAAAGTTATCAGGTGTCTTAGTGCACAGCGGGAAAAAATCCTGGAATATTGGTTATCAGAGGTTTTTTTGTTCTCCATAAAGACACACATACATAATGGAAAAATAATCTATAAACAAACATTTAGAGAAACATCAATAGCTGCTATTCAGCGTGGAACAACTCCTCATTTTGTTATTAAGCAGCATTTCAGCCTTGCTATTGATTGGATATGTGATAGTGAAAGATGAGACTGAACCAGCTATTTTTCATGGCAAACATGAATCTCTGCATTTTTGGTGCACTTGGGGGGAAAAACACATGGCTGAGGTGTGTGTTTAATAATAAACATCTCAGCTACTTAGTCAGAAATGGTAAATAAAAGATTATGAGGAGGAAAAAAATGGAATCAAGGCTGAGACCCAATTGTTCAGAATAATGGTTGTGGCTGGGCAAGATATGGAAGCAGAGCATTAAATGCAACACTCCAGCCCGGGCTGTCAATCAGGTGGAGGTTTCAGATATTGTAATTGGTAGCAAGTTTCCTAATCTCCACCTGCCAGGCAAGAAGCAATTCAACAAAAGCTCTGTCCCCCCAACAGAATGAAATCTGAAAAGAGGAATTTTCTAATATTGGCAGGATCACAGGGTGGGTTGACAGCTTTATTATGCTAAACGGACAAAAACATTCCGCTCTGGTCAGTGCTAAAAAGGGTGGTTTTTCAGGAGCAATGTGGGAATACAAAGCACTGGGAAAGTCTGATGAACTCCTACTTTTATCTCCCTGGTGCAGCACATGAGCTGAGACATAGAAAAGTCTCTTGGCCCGAGTACAAAATGAGAAATTAATATATCTTGATTTTCTCCTCAGGTCTCCCACCGCAGCGATTTGGGAGAGCTGCAAGAAGTCGCTGTAGCAGCTGAATATCCATTTAAAAAGGAGAAGGCCCCACTAACTTCACAGAAATAACACAATTCATTAACAATGAGATGATATGACAGTCGGTGGAATTCATCACATGGAAGCTGTAATGTATTTTATTGCTTCTATTGGAAAAGTGCTTGGAAATAGAGTTAAAGTATTGACTCTGTGCGTGGGTGTGCATATATACATTTATTTATTTGATACGGGAAGAGAAATAGAGCCAGCCAAACAGAAACAGGACACAAACACTGAGAGTATCTCAGAAACAGGAGCAGAATAGGAATGATGGAACTATTTTCTTTCAAACCACAGATATTTAGGGAATACTGGAGTAATTCCATGCCTTCATGGGAACAAGGACACCAGGTTTGTTGAGCTGTCTCTGCCTCTCCCCTAAATGCTCATCAGCCAAAACAATTTCCTCCTTTGCTGGATCCAGCCTCAAGTCTCCAAACAGCACCTACATCCCTGCTAGTTGGCTTTGGAATGTGTGAAGGAATGCGCACAAATGGGGAGAGTAAACACATTTCCTCTGGCAAATACAGACTCCTAAACACGAGAGGTGAGAGCAGAATCATCCTCTGCTTATGGAATTCTTGCTGCTACAGCCACGTGAGACCACAAAGAGTAAACAGACTGATAACTGAACACAAATAGAAACAAAAAAAGCCTTTAAATGGCTAAATTACCTTGTAGGGAATGACAATGTTTGTGGTTATTATCCTGCTTTGTACCAGTCCCCCCTCTGTTATCTACATCTTGCAAACTCCAGTTTAGAAAAAGCCCAGCGAACAGCTTCTGATTACTGAGTCGTTGAGATCTGAAAAGGTACACGAGGCTCTGAAGCATCTGAACAATGGGGGGCTGGCACTGTTGGCACCTGAGCACTTGTGCTGACGAGAAACTCCCCCAAAAGCCAATTCCTGGCTGGGAAGCTGCAGATCAGCTCCTCAGCTCAGCACTGGGGCTATCACTGCAGAGCATGTTGGGCCATGCTAAGCCTTGAATAGAAAAGGGAAGAGATCATTAAGTTATAATTTCCCCACACAATTGGTATAAGCATTTCCTACCAACAGGATTAGGATGAATACAAGATCCCAGAATAAAGCTGCTCAGCAGTGAGGATGGCAGTTTAGTGTCGAGTAAATTTGATTTCTCTGAAAATCCTGACACATCATAATAGCAAAATCCTATTTACTGTAGCAAGGAGGATGGATAATACCATTTAACACCTGGTACAGAATGTGCCATCAGCTCAGAGCTTTGTGCTCCGTGTGCTCATCTGACCTTAAGGTTAATGCTCCTTGACAGCCTCCATGGAAAGCAGAATCCCCAAATTAAGTGCCGAGCTTGGGATTTGCAAATCCTTCCTGGACGTTTAAGTCAGGGAAAAAAACGGATGCAGAGAAGTGGATCAACATTTGCTGAACTTAACATCTGTATTCCCAGGCTGGGATCTGGCACCGAGCCCTGAGTGGAGCAGGAATGTCCCCACACAAAGGCCACCACAGCCCCAAGGCCGTGTGGGGACTGTGGAATGGGCAGAGAACTGTCAGGGCAGTGACTTCTAGGCTGTTAAATGTGTAGTGAATCCAACCTAATACTGAAACCTCCAAATTCCTACAGAATGGCAGAATCATGGAATTGCTGAGGTTGGAAAAGCCCTCTGAGATCATCAAAGCCACCACTGAGCCGTGTCCCCAAGTGCCACATTTTCAAGTCGTTTAAATCCCACCAGGGATGGAGACTCCACCAGGGCTGCACAGACCTTTCAAGAAAGGAATTTTCCCAATTTCCAAACCTCCCCCAGCCCAGCCTGAGGCCGTTCCCTCTCCTCCTGTCCCTGTTCCCTGGGAGCAGATCCCAAATCCCCCCCGGCTGTCCCTTCCTGTCAGGGAGTTGTGCAGAGCCACAAGGTCCCCCTGAGCCTCCTTTGCTCCAGGCTGAGCCCCTTTCCCAGTTCCTCGAGATTCGTGATCCAGGATAATCCCATTACCTCACCCCACAACCACATTCACAAACTGCCCAACACTCGAAAGCATTTCTAGGGAAGTCAGGAGCACAGAAACTTGGCTCCAGTGGAAAATATTATGATTAATATGGGGATCCATATCTTGCTCATTCACACTGATAAACTAAGTAGTTGTGTCATACAGCAGGGTATTAAAATTAATTTCCTTCTGCTCCCATGACTTGGGGCAGGATTCTCCTAATGATGCATATTAGCATTAGGAAGCAGTGCAACATGGAAATAGCTGGGCTTGCTGGAGGAAATTGGAACTGGGGAGTCCCATCAGTCTCAGAGACAGAGCAGCAACAGACACAGCTCACTGAGTGTCTGTGTGATGCCAAAACTACAGCGAGAAGCTGGAGAGGGTCATGTTTTCTCCATAAAAAATGTTGTAAAGCAAAAGCAGCGGGGTGAAGGAAAACTGGGATGTCACCTGCTCTGCATGAAAATTGTCTGCAGGTGTTGATGGGGACTGGAACCTGCACGGCAAAGAGACACTGGAGATGCAGAAATGGTTATGGATAAAGTCTACAGACACTGGGGCTTGGGACTGGCACTGAAACCAGGCAAAAATACTGCAGCTCTCCACCGGAATCAGAGGGATGAGACAGTGAAAATACCAACAGTTTTTCCTATAAACACCAGAGTGGAACAACTTCAGCTGCAGGGAACTGCACCGAGTAAGGACAGACAGAGCTCCTGAGAATGTGGCACACAGGGTAGGAATGGCATTCCTTGAAAAACGGCTCTGATTTCACACGAGGGCTCTTCTTTATTCCAAAACAACTTTTATTTTCTCCTTAGAGAGTCACAGAATGGCTTGGGTTAGAAAAGACCTTCAGGATTACTCAGTTCCACCCCCTGCCATGGGCAGGGACTCCTCCCACTGTCCCAGGCTGCTCCAAGCCCCAATGTCCAGCCTGGCCTTGGACATTCCAGGGATCCAGGGGCAGCAACAGCTTCTCTGGGAATTCCAGCCCAGCCAGCAATTCCTTCCCAATCTCCCATCCATCCCTGCCCTCTGGCAGTGGAAGCCATTCCCTGTGTCCTGTCCCTCTGTCCCTTGTCCCCAGTCCCTCTGCAGCTCTCCTGGAGCCCCTTCAGGCCCTGCAAGGGGCTCTGAGCTCTCCCTGGAGCCTTCTCCTCTCCAGGTGAGCACCCCCAGCTCTCCCAGCCTGGCTCCAGAGGGGCTCCAGCCCTGGAGCAGCTCCATGGATTCCTCTGGAATCTCTCCAGCAGCTCCAGCTCCTGCTGCTGTTGTCCCCAGGGCTGGGGCAGCTCTGCAGGTGGGGTCTCACCTGAGGGGGCACAGGGGCAGAATTCCCCCCTTTCCTTCTGCCCACAGGGGGTTCTGGCTCCCAAAGCCCATGGCTGGGCCATGTCCATCTTCTCATCCACCAAAATCACCACGTCCTTCTCCCAGGACTCTCCATCCTTGTCTCCCCCCAGCCTGGATTTGTGCTTGGGTTGCCCTGCCCCTCGTGCAGCACCTTGCACTTGTAAATAATTAACACAATGTGGGGCACACGCAGCTCAGTGACTTCAACACTGTTTCATCTCCAGGTTTTGCTGTAGTCGAGAACCACCTCCATCCTGTAGGTGGGCAGTGAAAAAACAGTGACAAATTTCCCTCCAAGCTTCACGTGTGAGCACTTCAATCACAGCTGCACATCACGGTCAGATCCAGAGCAGGGGAAGGTTGTTCTTTAACTGCTTTCTTAAACTCTCTGCTATTGCTCTGCTGCTGTGGAGCATGTAATAACTAATAGCTTATGTGCTATCTTTGACCTAGAAACACTGGCAGCTGTTAGGGGAATTGCTGGGTTTTGGGGAAGTATCAAAAGGTTTTTAGCACATAAACCAAATTTATGAACAGTTATTCCCCCGGAGAGTAGAATTGCTGATGTTTTACTATCGCAGCTGTCACTGGCGCACAGTTATTTTGTCCTGTATTAATACCCTGTAAAGGTTGAGCATCTTCCCTCAGTCACTGAAATATTTTATAATTGACAGACTTCATCTGGCACTGAATATGGATAATTTTCTCCATAAGGAGCATGCTGTGCTGACACTAATCTGTTCTGTTGTCATCTCCCTTTATTATCAACGTCTGCATTGTTTTTTCAGCAGCACTGAAGAACACAAATACGGAGCTTCTAATTGAAAAGGCTAAGTAATCAAAAAGCCAATTAATCATCGAGATGAGCTCTGACACTCCATGATGCAACAGCCAGAAATACCACATAGGCATAACTGAAGTGTTTTTAAAGTGTACTTATTTGATGTGGGAATGATCTGAGATTGTAATTAGCATTCTTTGTCACAGGTGACAGACTCGGATTGAACATTTCTTCATCCTGACATTAATTCTCCGAGCTCCACTTGCTCCCACCCCACCTCCTGTTCCGAAATTCCCTCTGTGGAACAGCCCATGCTCTGTCTCTGTGCACCTTCCACTGAAATCAGGACAAATTCAGGAACAACCGACCAGCCTCTTTTCATGCTCTGTCATTTCCACACCCTCCATTTTTTTTTTCTTTTTAAAAGCTCTGTTTCCATCCCAATTTTCCAAATTTGCAGCACAGAAGCTCACAGGTGACCCCAGTGGGGGCTGCAGGGCCCAGCCTTGGGGAAGGTGGGATTGCAGGAGCTGTGACCCCTCTGCTTGTCCAGGTTTTCACTCTGCAGCCTCCACCTCTCTGAAGAAATTCCAAGTTGGATTTGGAACACAGAGTTCGCTCCTCTCCGAGCTGGAACAGCACTTTTTTTGTGTAGGAGAGAGATGAAAATGCACCTTGATGACAAACTGGGTGACAACTTGGAAAAGCAGAGGGGTTTTACTTCACAAATAAAGAGTCAGAATGAAAAGACAAGGCCTGGTATCCCAAAAACTCCACTCTGAAGACAGAGCAAACATCACCCACGGAATAAAACGAGGAATTCAGAACCACTCGCTGTAATCCTGGAGATTTCCAAGCCAAGCAGAGAAACCAAGAGATGGCAGAGCTTTCCTATTTCACATCCCCTGGGGGTGGCACTCCAGCAGAACTCAAATAAAGTTATTTACAGCTCATCATCTCCCTTGCACACCACAAGGATGCATTTACACACCTGTTAAAATGTGACTCCACATTGGAAGTCTCCACTCAACAGGAGCAAGTGAAGCCACTGCACCAGTGACCTACTTGAATGTGCAAAATGACTAAGAAAAACATCTAAGAAGATGTAAAAGGCAAAAAAAGGGAAAAGAAAAAGGTTTATCGGACGTCCTTTGCCATGAATTATTCCACACTAAGAGCACAGCTACAACCACCCCAAAAGAAGCCAGTCTGGATAAAATCCCACTGATGCTTCTTCCTCCAGCACCAGCCAGGTACTGGAGAAAAAGGAAAGTATTCTGTGGGGGTTTTTTTGGTGAAGGATCTTAATTTTTAGCTGTTTAAATAATGCACCGATTTAGAATCATTAAACGAATTTCCCCTCATCCTTTCAAACTCTTTTTCATTGCCAAGAACATGGGACTTCATTAAAGTCATCTTCAAAAAGGGAGGACAGAACACCAAGATGGTATCGGATGTACCCTCGATTTAAAATATTCATTAAGACCAATTATACACGCTGATAATTCATGCAACTTGTTCTTCCTCCTAATCCAGAAAAACAAGGGGTTTTCTTCTGGCCTGCTAAGCTGCATCAATGAATATGTATCTTGTTAATAATTTTCACAACTCACAAAAAAAAAAAAAATCCAAATTAATCACCAATATATAAGCTCAGGAAGAAGGCAGAGGGGTAAAGGAGGCAAATGTATTCAGGCTGGAGGTTACAACCAACCTGGGAGCCAGGAAATGATGACAGCAGTAATTATTTGAAATTAACATCCTATAAAATAATACCCTGTAAAGAACAGGGATGTTAACAGCAATATGTTAAGCCACTGTAAGCAAGTCCCACAGCTTCCCAAGCTGCTCTCTGCAGTTTAATTTCAAGTCTGTGATGAGATAAAGACACAGAAGTGCTTTTTAAACACGGTGTAAACTTGGAATTAAAATTAAACTCTCCATGTACTGATGGAGGAATCACTAATTCCACCCACTGAAAGCAGCAATTCACTATGTCCCTTCACACTTCACTTTTTTTTTGGTGTTATTTTAATTTAAATTCTTTTACTTGGTGACACTTCTTCACTTCCATTGGCTCTTCATCAGCGTTGGTATAAAATAACCTCATTATTTCATTTTTCTGTCTGTAATTACCGTGACAGATGAAATCCCACAGCGAACGTGAGAACTTTGTAAGTAAAGAAAACAAATATTCTCCTCATCAAACCTTCCACCTTGTCGATAGTAAGCCAGAAACAGCAGCAGCAATACAAAAATAACCCCTCTGGCCAGAATTTTCATCTTTATCTCCTCAAAAAAGCCATCTTGTAAATATAACCAGGAACAGAAATGAACAGAAAGGGGAAAAAAGGGGAAAAAAATGTTCATTAAAAGGAAAAAAAAAAAAGGTTTACCCTCTCTTCCAGCCGAGCCAGCTGCTCTTTGTAGTAGGCATCGTGTTTCTTCAGCTCCCTGTCCTTCTCTTCCAGCTGCCTGGCCTAAAAAAAGAAATAGAATCATAAAAATATTGGAATCAAGGATATTGTCCATTGTCCTGGGCTTTTTTCCTCCCTGTCGAACCTTCAGCAGCTCTGCCTGAGTTTGTCCAAATGGATTTGGACAAAACGCACCAGGCTGGGATTTATTTTTATTTTCTAATTTGAATTAACTTGGCAAATCACTTCTGAACTTAGGAAAACCTAATTCTGAACAGGTAGATATTTGGGAAGAACAAAATCCTTTTATATATTTGCTAAAAAGTGCATTTAAAACTCTGCTGGGCTTTAATTAGGAATCACTCCTCTGGAATCTCCCAGATTAGCTGAAGTACCCACTAAGTTGAAAAATTTGAGATCAGTCCCATGTCCAATAATCTAAAATAATACAAAATAATTTAAAATATTTGTATTTTGAATCCCAGTATGACTTGAGTGTTCTTTTAAGAGACACTGCTCCCAGCAAATTGATGTTTTTGGCTTTTCATCTGCAATATTTCCCAACTTCCAGGATTAAGGGGACTCATTAAAAATTAGAAACTACATTTAAAAAGCACATATGCACAAAGGAATTTATTAAAAATACATAAAGCTGTAAGTCCTGCAGTGTAAATAGCAGACAAGTGATTTTTTACCAAGCTATGATGGACCTAACACTGAAATTATCAATGCAAATACTTTCCAGGTTCATCATTTTTTAATAAAGTATCTTTAGTGAGTAACAATTATCTAATAAAGATCATTATAACAATTACACCAGATATTGTACAGATACAAGACTTGATTCCCTTTGTCAAGATTAATTTTTGGGGTTTTTTTTAGCAAACACCCAAGGAATATATTAAAAAGTTTGGATTTTCCCTTGTTTCCTTATTCAACTGCTTACCTTTATTTCTATGTCCTGAAGCATGTAAAAAATGTTAAAATCCACGTTAAATTTATCATATCATGGTGAATAGAAAGAATGCAAAAAAACCCCACATGTATGTCAGGTGTATCTGGAAAAATGCAGAAAACTACTTGGAAATTGTTGGGGTTTTTCATGCAACTTCACCAAAAATACCCCAAAACCCCGTATTTTGGATGAACCAAACCTTGTCCTCTGCCAGCCTCTCCATCAGAATTCCATGGAGCACATGCCCTGTCCACCAGCATTTAAATCAGCCTTGACTCACTAATTACAGATTTTCTAAAGCTCATTCCAGGAATATTCCACAGCCAAATTCCCATGTTTTGTACTGATCATGGTTTGCTTCTTTTTGTGGATAATCCCTGATGACGTCCCAGACCTGGGGGTTACAGAACAACTTAAAATTCACTGCAGGTTTTGTGTCTCCCAAACCAACCTCTCCCAAATATGGATTCATGGAATGGTTTGGGTTGGAAGGGAACTGAAAAATCCTCTCATTCCAATCCCAACACCTTCCACTATCCCAGGGTGCTCCAAGCCTCATCCAGCCTGGCCTTGGGCACTTCCAGGGATCCAGGGGCAGCCACAGCTTCTCTGG
>VZTG01001542.1:170966-210268 GCA_013397845.1 Melanocharis versteri
TATATATTGTTATATGTTAGATATATAATTATATATGATCTATATAATTATATATATGTGTATATATATATATATATATAATTTATAATAGAAAAGGACAAGGGGAGCTGAGCCACAGAACGATCTCTTCCCTGATTCCCTCAAGGATGCAGTGCAGGAGGTAAGAAAACCTTGCTTTTGGTCCACACAAGCTCTGAAAATAAGATTTGTGATGTGCCATCGAGGAAAAGAACCGAAAAGGAGCAAATCAAGGCAAGAAAAGTTTCAGCTGAGGGTGGACATCGGTGACAAAATCCCAAATTATGGCCTGAGAACCTGATTTAGCAAAATACTCTGGGAACTGCAGCTGGAGGAAGGGGATTTTCTTCTTTTCTGGTGGATTTTTTTCCTTTCTTTTAAGATATTGATAGATTTTGTTTTAAATTGAGATGCACCCACAGCATGAGGAATGGGAGATACAATCGTGCTGCCTTTTCCTCCAGTTGTCTGCAGTAAAATGATTTCTATTTCCAGAGGTACAAATATATTTCCAGAGGTACAAAAAAAAATTTTAAAAATGCTGTGGAATGCTCAGAAATTCATAATTACTCTTGTAAGCAATTCAAAGATTGCCTTGGTATTACAAAAACCTCTGGATAAAAAGGAATAAAAACATCTAAGAGAATAAATTAAATGGAGTAGGTTAATAATTTGTATTATCTTATCACTGAGGTTTAGACAGTCATAAACCCGTAACGGCAAGGAAATTTAGATTTAAAGGAGAAATTATGTCTATAACCTTACCCACTTGCCGGAATATTAAATTTTAAAAAAATTAATGATCTGCTTATGAGCAATATCAGATCAGAACCATCTCAGCACGGTGCAGAGGGAGGCTGGATCCCCATTTATTTTAAAACCATTCCCCTGGTGCTCCTGGCTAATGGGAGCACTCTGGAATTCCATCAATAAAAGTCATTATCATAAAACCTGGCTCCACTCTGCCCTACTCCTTTCTCCCCAAAATATGGATTTATTTCTCACCCCCAGGAAAAATTATTTACATTTTACACCAGTGCCCACATTTGGGACAGGTGTCAAACATCACTTCAGGCTTAAGGAATCCTCCTTTCCAAAATCGCTGGTGCTGGCCCCAAAACTCCTCAAAAGCTTCACCAGGAACAAAAACTATGTCAAACAATCAAATTACAACCACTCCTTATTTAACAGCTTCGAGTGATCCTTGTTAGCACGACTTTTTCCCGCTTTAAATAAACCACAGAGTTTTTTGTTGGTTTGTTGGGGTTTTTTTTAGAGCTATGGAGTCTATTTTTATGTCGAAATATTAAAAATATAAAAATAACAAAGCCAGGCACTCAGCACGCAACAAAAGCCAGCCGTGGAAGCATCACATGCAGAGAGATCTAAGGCAGGAACAAATTAAATTCATGTTGTTATTGGAAGGTCCAGGACTGGAAAGAGCTGCTGAACGTTTGTGGGGAACCTGTGTCACTTGGATCTGCACTGGCACAGAAAAAAATCCACGTGGCGTTTCCAAACCAAAACCATTCCTAAGAAATGCAAGCAAGGGCAGAGAACTCTGTGGATTGAATGTGTTCAGGAGAGTCAGAGGGTGAAAATAAATAAAAATGAGGATTTTCTACAGCTCTCTCCCACTATGTCAGACCCTCATTTTTCCTAAATTTTGTCCTAAAATTACTTTTAATCACTACATCCATGAGCACCATGGTGAAAGGAGGAATGCACATTAAAATATCAGCTGTACCTGATGTCATCCTGCCCTGACTCCAATGTAACTGTGATTGAGAATTAAATCAATCCAGAAACAGAAGCAGGAACTTTTCTGTTCTAAAATTAAAAATCAGAGGGCAGGAGTTTCATTTTCCCACCTGTTAGTACAGCAGGGTGGATTTAATCCGTTCCTCTGTATTTCAGTCTCTATTTCCAGAAAGAAAAACTGACAGTGACAAGTTTATAGAATATTTGATCAGCACTGATGCTGGGAATGCAAAGCAATCAATGCTCACTTTTATAAACCCAGGTAATGGGATATACTAAAATTAAAATATTGTGATAATTCAACCTCAGGGTAACTTCAAGTTGGTGTCTTTAGAACCCTTTTTTATTAATTGTGTGTGCTCCAAGCAGTGTCTTAGTGATGATCCTGTGAAGATTTCCACCAAAAGCCAAAAAAAAAATCAGTAACTCAAAAATAGTTTGGGGAAGAGATTTTTTGTTTGTTTGTTTTGTTTTATTTTGGGGGGTTATTTGGGTTTTATTGGCTGGTTTTTTTTCTCAGAACTAAGCTTTTTTCACTGTTTTCATCTTCTCAGAAGAATCCCCATCCCTGGAAGTGCCCAAGGCCAGGCTGGAGGGGGCCTGGAGCAATCTGGGATAGAGGATGGTGTCCCTGCCATGGCAGGGTTGGAATGAGAGGATCCCAAAGATCCCCAACCCAACCCAACCCATCCTGGGATTCTGACTGCTAAAACCAGATTTTGATGGAAACCAACCTCCCTTAGCTGAGCCTGGTTTAGCAGAGGGGCTGGAGCTGGATGATGTCCAGATGTCCCAGCCAACCCCAGCTGTCCTGGGATTCCACAAAGACATTTTTGCTTTTATTTCTGAGTAAGTGTCACCTATTTCGAGCTGGCAGTGCCAGCACCTGGAGTTCATCCATTTGGGACAGCCTGCAAGCTGGCAGGACTGCCCTGTGCAGTTAATTCTTAAATATTCAACCAGCACAGCTTCGGGGAGAGGAAAAATTCCTTCTCCAAAGGGTTGTGCAGGGCAGGGTGGAGTCCCCAGCCCTGGAGGGATTTAAAGCCACGTGCAGGTGGCACTTGGGGACATCATCAGTGGCCTTGTCAGGGCTGGGATGGTTGGATTCAATCGTGGAGGTCTTTTCCAACCTAAATAATCCTATGATTTTGTGAGAGAGTTCTCAAGTCTCAAGTGCTCCAAACTGCAATGATCATTTCATTCTTAATATCTGCAGATACATTTTTTAAAAAGTGCTTTTTAAATGACGTTGCAGATGCTTTGCAGAACTCTGGATTGGCTCTGGTGCCATCCCAGAGCTGAGTGCAAACACCCCAAATGATGATTTGAGACCAAATGCTGTGGTCAGATACAGTTTGTTGACTAAATTTGTTTTAGTTGATCTGATTTTTTCACTTCTGCTTGCAAGTTTGAGCTCATTGTGATGTTTTCTGCTGCAGAATTCCAGATCTGGGCAGTGCTGAGTTCGAGGCAAGGATGCAAACTCCCAGAAATATCTTAAATGAAATCTGATGGAGCTATAAAAGCAAAAATTCTTGAGCTGCTCCTGAAGATACCAATTTTTAGCAGCCCTGAGTGCAGGTTCTTTCTGGCTGAGCTTGGTTTTTTGGTTATTTCGGATTGCTCAGTTGTGCTCAACACCCTGGACCTCAAATTCATGGTTTATTTCCTAAGAAACAAAAGAATGAGCAATTTGGGGTTATCTGGAAAGGGATCCATCTCTGGAAAAGGATTTCTTTCCAAAAATGAGCAGAGAAGAGGCTGAAGCACTGAAAAAAGCAGCAGCTGCTTCTCCATCACCACCAAAAAGCAACATCAGCACCTGAGGTGAGTCCTACAAATACAAACTCAGCCTCACCAGAGCAACCAAAATAACCAAAAACCAAGCACAGCCAGAAAGAACCTGCACTCAGGGCTGCTAAAAGTTGGTATCTTCAGGGGCAGCTCGAGAATTTGTGCTTTTATTAATCCATCAGATTTGATTTAAGATATTTGTGGGAGTCTACGTCTTTGCCTGGACCTCAGCACTGCCCAGATCTGGAATTGTGCAGCAGAAAACATCACAACGACCTCAAACTCGCAAGCAGAAGTGAAAAAATCAGTTCAACTGAAACGAATTTAGTCAACAAACTGTATCTGACCACAGTGTTTGGTCCCAAATTATCAGTTTGGTACCTTCCTAACGCATGTTCTCCCTTTAGCTCTGCTATCCATAAAAAAAAAAAAATCACCTTTATAGACAACAAGCATGAAACAACCAAAGAAAAAAGAAAATATTTTGTTACTTCAGGCCTGGTCTGTGGAAGGTGTGCTGTGGTGGGACTGGATGATCTTGAAGGTCCTTCCAACCCAAACCATTCCATGATTTGATGAAATGAAAACAAGTTTTGATGAAAAATTCCTTCCTCTCACCCACACCCGTCCTTGGCGCCCACGAAAACATCGCAAACCTGGCGGGGCCAAGTCCAGAACGTGGCAATTTCTCTCTTTTCACTCCAATTGTGTTAAATTATTATCTTTTACGTGGACAGCTGTTACAGGGATGACACCCGAGCGATCGGGGGAGGTCATGTAAAAGGAAATTAAAGACAGGAACAATGATTATGGATGGAAGGCTCAGCTTGACGAAGCTCATTCTCCAAAATTATTCCTTATCTGAGCCCCATCAGCACTCACCAGTTCAAGTCACAGCCTGGTTTCCTCCAAGAAATTTTTATTATTAACTGCAGCCCTTAATATGAACTTTGCTGAGGTAAAAACAAGCTGATCGAGACACGGCCATGTTTTAAAATTAAAGTGCCATCACAGGTCGTGCTGAGAAATAAAATGACAGAAGAAACTCTGGGTACAAAAGATACTGAGTCAAAGAGCCTGAAAAAACGCAATTTTAGGTAATTCTGCACGTTTTTAAGGACTGATGAGAAGAATTAAGATAAAGGAATCCTCCAGACACACGGAATGCCTGCGGATGTAGAGTTCTTCATGGGCATGTTAAAAAATAACCCAAAAAATGAAATACCTGTGCTGGGGGAAAAGGGATTCCTTGGAGAGATTAGTGCAGGGCTGGAATTGCTAAACTGTCATCCACATGTTTTAGTTGTCCATAAAACCAGCCAAAAATATGTTTTTTTTGGAAAAATGACATCTTTGTAACTACTCTTTTCAAGTACAACATATTGGTCTAAGTCATGTTCATCCCGGTTTTATTATGCTCAACTCAAATTTTCAAAGGAAAAAATATTTTAAACAATAAAGAGTTGCTAAAATATCTCTATTTGTAAATGTTTAACTCAATATTGGTTGTATTCTGCTTATTTTCACACCCTCCAGCTTGAAAATAATTTCCCCCAGATGCAGAAAAAGAAATAAAAGACAACTAATGGGGGGGAAAGAAAAAAATCTCTATTTGCTTTCCGAAATATTTTTCTCTCAAATCTTGTGAGTTTGTAGCCCCTCAAAGCTTTTCTTCCCAAAGATATTAATGAAGAATTGTGGAAATTAAAGCTGGAATGCTGCTGCACTGCGGGGATTTGCCACATGGGGGATCCCAAAGTGAATGGCCTGGAAAGGAAGTCAGGGGGGAAAAGCCATGAGATGATGACATGGAAAAGATGGAAAATTCAGGGTTTACTTTTAAGAAAGGACAAATCCAACCAGATGTATTTAAACATGGAAATGTGTTGTCCACTAAGCAGCTTTAGGAAAATATTCTCTTTTTTCCCCTCTGAAGCCAGAGCTATACTGGTAAATTGCTTCTAGCAGTATAAAATGATAACAATTCCATAATTTTATTTATTTTCAGTGTCTCAATCTTTTCTATTTTGCAGAGATGTCAACTTAAAAACAAATTATCCATCTGTAAATGCATCCCCACACAGAAATGGATGCATGGGCATTAGCACAGGTATCGAATCTCTATCTCAAATTTAACATTTTCAGTATTATTTCAAGAATTCACACCTAGGAGTAAGTCTGAGGTCTAGCCCAAACCACATTTCATTCCTTGAGTAAATTAAATTTTGTTTCACTTCACTGCTACGGATGTGGGGGTGGGAAGGAGGAAGAGGTTTTTGCTGGAACTGAGATTGGTACCAGTAATTTGGGCACTAATTTGTAATTTTGTACTGCCAACACTTTTAACACCCCTTAGACTTCAGCCGTGCTCAGCACACAGGTGGCAGCTGCTCTCAAAGAGAAAAATACATGAAAAGGCCGTGTTTAAAAACATTTACTGTCCAAGGGAAGTGATAGAAGACATGGATAAAAATCCCTTTTTTCCATCATTATATGTCAATGCCTGTTTATTTTACTTTGTTACCAATTTGGAAGGAGATCTTTCTGAGGTACTGGATAAAAACCCCACTACTCCAAGAGGTATTTTAAAAAAGGATTTTAGATCAAAGCCTCAGAATCATTCAATTATACAATCATTGAATCATTGAGGTTGGAAAAGCCTTCTAAGATCATCGAGTCCAATCATTCCCAGCACTGCCAGGGCCACCACTGAGATGTCCCCAAGTGCCACATGCACAGGGCTTGAAATCCCTCCAGGGATGGGGACTCCCAGCTGCTCTGGGAAGCTGTGCCAGGGCTGGACAAACTTTCCATGAAGGAATTTTCTCAATATCCACCCTGAGCCTCCCCTGGCCCAGCCTGAGGCCATTCCCTCTCCTCCTGTCCCTGTTCCCTGGGAGCAGAGCCCAAATCCCAAATCCCCTCTCAGCTGCCCCTCCTGTCAGGGAGTTGTGCAGAGCCACAAGGTCCCCCTGAGCCTCCTTTGCTCCAGGCTGAGCCCCTTTCCAGCTCCCTCAGGAATTCTCCAGCCCTTTCCCAGCTCCCTCAGGAATTCTCCAGCCCTTCCCAGCTCCCTCAGGAATTCTCCAGCCCTTTCCCAGCTCCCTCAGGAATTCTCCAGCCCCTTCCCAGCTCCCTCAGGAATTCTCCAGCCCTTTCCCAGCTCCCTCAGGAATTCTCCAGCCCCTTCCCAGCTCNAGGATGAAGTAAAACTTGTCTTCCTCGTTCTGACCTTTCTACCTTTCTGGTTTTTGACAATACCTATTACTCTTGGGGAACGTTCAGTCCTTCTCTTCATTACTTTTGAATGGTAATTGTTTAAGTTTCTTTAGATCTTTAACCAGTGAAATTTGTTCCTTATTACGAAGGCAGCTGAATAAACCTGGCATGACAAGCTATCATTTATTTTGTGTCTTCAATCTTATTCTAAGCCTGGCTTCTTAGCTAATTATTAACCTTTTTAATTAGCTCCAGCTGTATTTTCTTGCTAATTCTATTCTAACTAATTTCAGCAAAACTAGCCTTTAGCTAAAATGATTAAAACTCTACGTTTCAGCTGGCCACACCATTCCTGGTAAAATCCAGGTGCCAGCAGCCTCTTGCCCACCTGGGCTCACCTGGGGACATCCAGCCACTGTCACCAGCACCCCCAGGGCCTTTCCCAGCTTTCCAGCCCCTCTGCCCCAGCCCGTGGTGCTCCATGGGGTTGGGGTGAGGAGCAGCCCCAGACCCCACTTCATTCACTCAGATGCTGCTCCAGTTGTGTCCAGTAACTCCACGACAGGAATTTCGTGGCTGTGTGAATCAGTATCACAAAGCTGGTCCCAAATAAACCCTGGCTGCTGCACCAGATCAGACCTAACCCAAAAATGCAACTCCACGAAGCAGCCTCATGGTAAAAAGCAACAGGCTCACAATTCCCACTTTAGACAGAATTTAGTCCTCGCCTAGGAGTCATTAAAGCTCCACATAAAGCTCCAGACCACAATGGGTGTTAATTCCACATCCCATGCTCTGAGAGCAATCCAAGCCTTCCCTAAAATCACGCTGCTGATTAATTTTAGGCTGAGCTTGTACTGATCTTCCTCTCTCTGTTCTAACACTCGGCTGTCGTGGTACACTGGATTTCAACAATACAGGGGCTGTATTTTTCTCATTTAACAGCAGAATTTCACATAGATCTTCACACCATCAATTGCTACTGTGTTCTACCCCAGGAAAAAAAATATTTCTGTGAATAGTGTGAGATAATGTACTTAATTATATATTTAACTTGCAAAAGCCCTTGGAGAGCCCCGGAGATAGAACTCATTCTATGGAAGCTCTCTTTATTAATGAAAGTACTTATACCAATTACTTTGAACTTCTATAGACAGTGCCTTATTTCAAACTATTTTAATCAATCCTCACAAAATCTCTTGGCAACGGCCTGCAGAAGTACACAGAGGCAAGGGAGCCGTGGTGCTTCAGTGGAGCTACCAATTCTTTATGTTTATTATTCATCCTTACTATGCTTTTTAATTAATCACACAAAATAAAACCAATGTGCTTTGCCAGCCTCCAAGTTCTCCTTTATTAAAAAAGTGATTACATCCAGTAATCTGGAGTTAATATTAGAAAGGCTTAGAGAATTTTCCAGTCTGTACAACTCACAAAGTAACTAATCATTGCAGGAGATTTAAATTAATTTGGGTCAAATGAGATTCAACATCATCTTCCAGGTGCAGCTGCTCCCTCTGCAAAGGTTACTGATCCCACTGCCACGGTTCCGGGGTTGCTCACGGCAATCCAGCGGCGAGGGAATCCGATGAGCTCAAACCATTCATTCCAACTTTTCCAGCACAGGGATAATGCCCAGCTTTTCCAGCACAGGGATAATGCCCAAAGCAAATCAGGGAAGCGTTTACATGAATGGCTGCTGGGCCAGTTGGTGAGGGACGCTCAGCTCCTGCAGGGGGAACAGGAGGAGCTGCTGGAGGCTTTCGTTTCCTGCACTGATATTCCTGGATGGAGAAGGTGCTGGCCAGAGCCTGGGAATGATAGGGATGAGCCAGGAAATGATAGGGATGAGCCATCCACTGACTCCTCGTTTCAGCTCCTGCCCTGTGATGTTCTGCCTGCCAATAATCCTGAAATTATGGGCAATGGGATAGGATTTCCTACGGAGCCAGGCTGGGAGAGCTGGGGGTGCTCACCTGGAGAAGAAAAAACTCCAGGAGAGCTCAGAGCCCCTTGCAGGGCCTGAAGGGGCGCCAGGAGAGCTGCAGAGGGACTGGGGACAAGGGACAGAGGGACAGGACCCAGGGAATGGCTTCCCACTGCCAGAGGGCAGGGATGGATGGGAGATTGGGAAGGAATTCCTGGCTGGGCTGGAATTCCCAGAGAAGCTGGGGCTGCCCCTGGATCCCTGGAATGCCCAAGGCCAGGCTGGATGGGGTTTGGAGCAGCCTGGGACAGTGGGAGGTGTCCCTGCCCATGGCAGGGGTGGCACTGGATGGGCTTTAAGGTCCCTTCCCAAACCATTCCAGATTCTCTATCTGAACACATTTATTCTCTGTAATCAGGGGGGTGGAATGGGATGAGCTTTAAAAATCCCTCCCAACCCAAACCATCCTGTGATTCCATGATTTATATTTTATGGAATCATTAATACATTTTACACAAGAAATGAGAAATGTCTCAAAAGCACAAAGTCATCTCTTCCACAGAAGTTTCATTTGATTACTTATCATAAAAACCAAAAAGAGCTTTCTTTTACAAGCACCCATTTTATCTCCTGCTCAGATCAAGTGATCTCGGCCCAGCCGTAGGGGTTACTCTGACTTGTTTATTCCATTTTTGGAGCCAAACCCAACTTGAGGACAACGAGCAGTGCCAGGTTCTCTCCAGCTGACAGCTGATGTTAAGCTGAGCCCAGGCTGGTGTCCATTAGCAGGAAAAGTGGGATTGCTCGGGCAGAGCTCGGCTGGTCGTGCAGTGTGGGAGCTGTGTGATTTAGTGAAATCACCAGCAACTGCTCAGCCAGTAATTAAACCATAAAGGCCAGAGCTGAAAGCCTCAGCCTTTTGAAAGCAATAACCATCAGAATTCCCAGCACCGCCGCAACGATTCCCATCTCGGATCATCAGCACTGTCTGTGCCATCATTCACTCCCTTCCTTCCCGTGGCTCCAGCCAAATCATCCCCAGCTCTTTTCTCTCTCAACGCCCATCCCTCACCAGATCTGCAGCTATTTCTGATCACGAGATGGGGATAAACTTTTAGCAGCTCTGTTTATTCATTCCCAGCCTGGCTGTCACCAAGATACAAAAAAAAAATAAACCAACCTCATGTGAAGTCAAATAAAACTTGAAAGACTGGCCAATTGTTTTCTTCCCATTTTTACACCAAAGGCTGCATTAGCTAAATTTCACAATTCCCCTAAGTGCCTTTAAAATTACAAGCAATTTAGACTGTGATTCACTTTCATGCAGACTCTGACTGCATGCAATTTTCCCCCCCCCCATCTCAATTATATCTTAATATTATGGGGGCTGAAATGCATTAAATAAATCATATTTCATAGTAAAGCAATAATACTTACATGCATTTTAGAAGAAATCGTCCTGCATTATAAATGTATTTATAATGTCATTACCTTATTTTCCACATTGACTGAAATATTAGACAGCAGCCACTGCTCCGAGCTACGGATGGAAGCTTTTAGCAAACCTTATGTTTATTCTGCTCTGGTAATTAGCTGGTTTAGTTAATATAATACAACGTTTACAAACAGCAATTTATCCAATATACAAACTCGCTCCTGTAATTAGTGAAACATTGTTATTGATTAAGATTTAATATGGCTGTTGCTGTTTCTGCAATGTTCTACACAAAGGGAACCATCACTAATTTGTCCGAGGACAGTTCCCCAGTCAAAGTCATCTCCTGGCAGAGGACCATGAATTTCATTATCTAGAAAATATTTCCTGCAATATTCTACCCAGGTTTAAGAGGTTTTAAAGGAGCAGGTAACAACAAAGAGAAATTTAAGATATAATTACACACCCACTCTCACAGGGACCAAAACGACTTGATTATTCCTTTAATGCAAAACAAGTTTAAGGTGATATTTCTATTATAAAGATGCACTAAATCTACACAAAAATACTTTGAAGAACACGCACAAAACCCAAAAAATCTCTGCCATCATTTAAAATTCAACACCACAATTAAACACAAATATCAAGTGTTTTATCAGTGCTACCAGTGAAATAATGAGTGTTGGAACAGGGTGCCCAGGGCAGGGGTGGAGTCCCCATCCCTGGAGGGATTTAAATCCATGTGGAGGTGGCACTTGGGGACATGGGCGAGTGGTGGCCTTGGCAGTGCTGGGAATGCTTGGACTGGAGGATCTTAAAGGGCTTTTCCAACCTAAATGATTGTATTTTGTGTAGGACTATAAACATGAAAACTGATTTGTCCAAAAGAAGATTCTCTCAGGAAATATCTGCAGTCGTCACAGGAAAATAGAGAGTTGATGTTACCTCAATTCTGAGTTAAGGATGAACTCCCACTACCAACATTGGAGCCTGAACTGTAATTTCTATTAATGGCACTCTGGATTCATCCTTAAATCCAGCACTGGTACCACAGCTTAAAGATAATCAGAGTCCTGGACACTTCCACTGCATCAATCCCTGGATTTAGCAGTTCCCTTTTAGGAATTTCACGTTTTTTACTTTCAATAGCAAAGGGAAATCAGGCAGCTCTAAGTGAAGCCCTATTTCAGCCTCTTTAGATTTCAAGATCAGGCACCACAATCTCAAGAAAAGACCCCAGTAACACACTCAGAAGCACCAAAACACTGCAAAAATAAACAGAACTAGCTCTCCACTCAGACATTTATCTACAATTTTGAAAATTTCAGTCAAACCCGACTTTTAAAATTCTACATTTAAAAAAGTGCTGCTGTCTAAAAGGCTTCAGTTTTGTTGTCTGGGTTTTTTTTATCTCTAGGCATGTTTTATTTTTACAATGCCATTTTGTTTGGAGTGTTTTTAACTAATAAAAAATTAAGACATTTCCACTAGCAAAGCAAAGAGCATATTTAAGAGCATAAAACAATGTAAAAACCTTCCGGTATGTTTGAGAAAATGTATGAATTACCTCAAAGTTCAGTGTAAAGTAGAAAAATCATCAATATCCTGGTCTTGGAATAGACACATCCTCATAATATTACATGAGGTATTTAGATACTTCTGGCAGTGATAGGAATAACCAATATAAAATTAGAATATTAATTAAAATGAGCAAAATTATATATATACACCACATATATACCCTGCTGGACTGGGTGACATCCTTGCCTAAAACAGGGGGGTTGGAATTAAATCCTCTTTAAGGTCCCTTCCAACCCAAACCATTCTAGAATATATTTTCAATCCATTCCTAGATACTTGGGGAACTCAGAGCAAGACTCAAGGACTCACTTTTCAATGTACTCTTCTCATTTAACCCACTTCCATCCCTGTAACGACCAGGGGAATACTGCAGGAACGAGGTTTCTGTTACAGAGAACGTCATGAAAATGATGATATTCATTAAAATGCTCCAAAAATGTCGAGTTTATCATCTTTGCTACAGAACAGAGCAGGCTGAGCATAAATTATTTATGATGTGTAACAGTTTAATGGAGTATAAAATAGCTTTTTTTCTTCTCACGAGTAGTACAAGCCCTGATTTTTTTTGTTGTCAGCTCCACACTCGGCGATGTGCTCGACCCATTTACAGCTGTGACATGCAACAATTTGTAAAATTGTTCTATAGAAACTCCAACTTCAAGGAACGACTTACACAAGCTATTTATTACTCTCTTAAAGTGCTATCACAGCATCCTGCCAAGAACACAGCAGGAAATCCCAGGAAAGCACAGGCAGCTCCTCCCGAAATTTAGGGAAGCCCTTGCAGGAGAACCTGCACCACAACACCAAAACCTCGCTGTGGGAAGGGGCCTAAATCCACTTCCATTCCCCTGTGGCCACATCTGTAATCCTGCAGGACATGCCCCAGTCCCAAGGAATGCAGGAACGAGTAGAAATTTGTGATTATTCCCAGGACCAAAGGGATTTTAAGGTTAAAGAGTTAAAACCTTAAATTAACAGAACTGTGGATTGTACGACGCATCCCAAAGGAGAAAGGGAGCCCAGTGTAAAACCACTGACTCGCACCAGTTCTTCACAAATTATTACAGAGAATAAAAGTGTTCTGATGGAGAATCTGGAATGGTTTGGGTTTGAAGGGACCTTTGGAATCATTTAATTCCACCCCCTGCCATGGGCAGGGACACATTTCATCATCCCAGGTTGCTCCAAGCCCTGTCCAGCCTGGCCTTGGACACTTCCAGGGATCCAGGGGCAGCCCCAGCTTCTCTGGGAATTCTATTCCAGGGCCTCCCCACCCTCATCACATAAAATTTCTTCCTTCTATCCAATCTAAATCCACCCTCTTTCAGTTTCAAACCACGGCCTGTCACACAGGATGTTTCTGATTTATAATCAGCACCTTCTGTGTGCCATGGATGTGGGGGCCATGATAATATTTACATCTTCTGTGTGAAAATCACCTTAATTGCATAAGTTGTCTACACAAGAACACATCCCTCAAGCCAGAGAGGCTTTTACAGAGACAAGGACACTTCCTCAGGAAAATCCACTTCATCAGAAAGCTGGCATCTGAAACAGCTCAGATTGCATTCTGAAAGCTCTTGGTTTTCGTTCATATTAAAGAGATCTGAGGGTGAGAAGTTCTGGCACAGCTGATGACACCTGTAACCACCTGAAATGCAGGCAGGAGAAACGTTCCTCTGTTTGCCAATGCCTGTGCAGGGATACTTTGGATCAAAGCTTTACAGCCAGGCCACTACACAGGAAAAAAATCTAGTTATTAAACTTTTAAGGCAGCATAAACTGGAGATTCCCCAAATTAGTTTTGTTCCTCCTCTGCATAATTAACCATCACACCCTTGAAACCAAACGTGAACAGTAAAACTGATTTTAAAACCCCCTCTCTTCCTTCCAAATTACAATCAGACTTGCACTGAAAACGACTGGGAAAAGAAATAGTTGTCTCCTTACTGTTCCAGCAGTACAAAAACCTTGTGTCACCCTCTCCATAAAATAAAATTACTTTCCATTCATTTTCCACTCCACAGACACTCGAGCTACAGTTCCAGAAGCAGGAGAGAGAGTTAAAGATGCTCCACGCTTCATCTCCACCTTTTCTGAGGGCCTAAGCCAAATTCATTTCATCCATGTCAAAAAGAGAGAAAACCCTTCACTAATAATAAATAGAATTTCACTTTCTTTCTGCTGAGAAGTTTCAGCATTCATGGAGTTTCCAGGGAATCTGGTTAGAGCCAGCAGAGAAGTGCCCACCACGACAGGTTCAGGGCACTTCCTCCTTTTACCTCCAGTAAAGTCAAATTTAACTTTACCATGTCCATAAGGCTGTGGGAGAAAAAATGAAATAGAAGAAGGGAGCCCAGAGATCTGCAGAGCTTCGTAGAACAAAAAGTCCTCCCAGGAATGCAGGGATAATTGGGAATTCTGCCTGCAATTATTCCTTCCACCAGCTCTGGAACACTGGAGCACCAGGCAATAGAGGCCAAGAGGACAAAAAACTCCCAGGCGTCAGAGAAAAGAGGCAGAAGTTTGTCCTGAAGATATGGACAAAAGGATGTTGTGGTTGTTCCATAAGGACAGGAAAAAAAGGGAGAGAGATGGGGAAAAAGAAAGCAAAAATGAAGAACTGGGGTGACCAAGGGCAGGAGGAACTTCCAGGAGCTGGCAGAGATGGGAAGAAGCAGATTTGAGAAAGAAGTGGGGTATTGGGAAAACATTTAGACAGAAACATGTCCAAAAAATCCAATTTAAGATCAGAATTTGTGAAAGAAATACCCACATTTAAAAAGAAGAATTAAAACTCAGAGATGATCCTACACAAAACCAGCACTGAGTCACAATTCCCAGCTGTCAAAACTCCTTTTTGTTTTCAGGACAACTTGGAAAGCTTAAAGAACGTCCTGGGTTTGTCCAGCAGTTCACATAGAATAACAGAGGTGCCACTCTCCTCAATATCTAAATTATGATATGAACTTATCTGGACTTTGGAAAGATGAAGAGAAGGAAAATTTGTTTTTTAAAACAGAAAAGAATTTCTGTCAAGCAAGTGACACCAAAACAACAAAACACGGCAAAATCATGATTTCAGGAGTTACTTTATCTGATATTTCTTCTCTGGTGAACTTCAGTTCTGAACTTTGTATTTCTGTAATCTTTAAATCTCAATTATTTATCACCTTTTCCCATTCTCAGGCTGTCAGCACTCTAAACAGATAATTACACACAGCTTTTTCCATGATATTCCACATCCAACTCACCCTCATAGGGAAAATTTTTTCCCTAATCTCCAATCCAAACCCACTCTCTGTCAGGCTGGTGTCACCTGCAGATGTTCTGGGGACCAATATCCCCTTATTTTCCTCAAGGTCAAGTCTATTCATAGAAAAATTTAAAATGAACTTTCCAGACCTATCAAAGGTTGCTATTTTTGTGCTGTGCATTCCCTCACTCGCAGGTAGTGGGTTCAAAGAACGATTTGCTCACATTCAGTATCTCCTTCCCACATCACTACTTTGAAAAGGAATAACTACAAGGGTTTGGGGTTTTTTTCTCGTGCTTCAAACAGGCAGATAAAAGTGAGCAGGAAAATTAAAATGTGACATGAGTTACTACGATGTAAAACAAAGATCCAGCTGACCCCTTTATCCGAGCACTTCTTAGATGTCCCTTTATGAAGGCAGAAACAACCCCCACTAATTATCTTTCTTTCCAGATCTTTACAAGAAAACTTGAAAGTCATTCCATGGAAGCATTTCCTCACACCAAAATATTGTGTACATGAAGCCATTGCCGTGAGTCTGCTGGCATGACCTGAATATTTGGGATATTGGAATATTTCAGTTGTTTTACACCCTGGAAATGACTCGTTATTGCTGCACACAACAACTCCCTTCCCTCCCAGAAGATTTCCAAGCAGCTTTCTGGCTCTAAAGGTAGGAACCACCCAGAAAAAGGCTGCAGAAGTCCCCTCGTTGGGTTCTTCACAGGCTAAAAGACATAAATCAACTTTGAAAGTCAACCTGTAACCTCCAAATGACTTTGATTATTTTAATTCACACGCACACTCTTGGTGCTCCAGGCTCCAACGCTTCACTCAGCCCAGAACACTCACCTGCACCTCGAGCTCCTTTCTCAAAGTCGTGGCTTTTTGCCTTCGTGGATTTGAAACGCCCTGATTTTGGAATGCAAGCACTCAAGGTGTGTTAATGACTCGGAATTGTGACAGCTGCTGCAGAAAGCAGCCCTCGGCTCCAGCACAGCCCCATTAAGCATCCATCAGAAACTACTCTGGATTTGCTCATTTATTACTCCTGCACGGCCCAAGGGGGGAAAAGGGGGAACAGCAAGACTTTCTTCCTCTGAAGCAAAATCATAAACCACTTACTTATCCTAATGTCACGATTCCCACTGTTTATCTGCATGATAATTAGGAAAATGAGAAGTAATGAGGTTTATTTATTTATTTATAAGCGTGATTTGAATTCAAGTATTTCTAAAAAAAAGACACTGCGGTATCTTGTTATGTTATCAGAGGGGTGGATTTTCCAAACTCAACTGAATTACTGAAAGTAACGAGACAAGAAATATTATAACCTTCTTTTGCCTCAGCCACCCCAAATTTATGTTGTTAAACGCCTCCTGTATCCTTCCTCTGAAATCTTTCACAGCCTTGACAACTGAAACTCATTTCTGCCTTCAAAATTAAAGTTTTGTTGGCTACTTGTTGCAATCAGGTATTGTGTGAAGCGGAAGGTGCCTCTAAATCTTTAAATCTTTATTTTATTTCCATAAATCAAAGTTTATTTTGTTTTCCATTGGGAGCAACGCGTGTCAGATTCCCCAGACACCCAACTGTACACACAAACACCGTCAGCATCACGATTCCTGGCAGGACCTTGAATTTCCAGCTCCAAACTCCCCTGCACTTTGCAGGGCTGAGTGCAATTAAAGACCCTCAGCCTTCAGAGAATAATTCTTATTACTGAACTAAAAGGGTGTTTTAACATCCTCAGTTCATTAATCCTTACATTAAACTCTACCTTTAAAAAAGGAGGCAGAGCAGTTTTTTGTCAAGCACATTGTGGTACAGCTACCACTGAACAGATCACATGAAAAACACTTGACAGCACTGAAAAATTTCTGTACGTTTATACAAAACCCCCCAAAACACACAGACTTCACCATGACATTCCACTTTTTTCCTCATCCTCTCCCTGAAATACCCTTTTTAATTGATTTGTGTACACCTGCTTTAGATGTATTGGCACCTACTGCTACAACACTTGAGCACCTCAATATATTCCACACAGCCACTGATACGAAAAGATATTAAAAAGATATTAAAAAACCCTTAAAATTACATTAAAAACTTAAAATTACATTTTAAAAGGACTTCCCTCAGGCTCTTCTCCAGGCTGAGCAAACCAAGTGACCTCAGCCACTCCTGCAAACAGCAGTAAAACAAATCGCCTGATTTCCATCGCCCTGTCCCCCAAAACGCCTCAATTCAACCCAAAACGAGGATAACCAGAGCACTCTAAAGGAGACACAAGTGAATATATCCCTGCCCAAAATCAGCTTAATCTGAGAGTGAAGAAATAGTGAATAAAAGCAGCCTAGGAGAGGCGCAGGAGTTGTTTTGTGGATCTCCGGAGCGCTGCCCGCGTCGCGCTTCGAGCCTCGTGTCGAACGAACCCGTCTGAATCCTCGCATGGATTTGTAGAACCCGTCTGAATCCTCGCATGGATTTGTAGCACGTCACCTACAAGGACAAGCCCTGACAAGGCTTTCATGTGGTTTTTGTTGTGTCACACAACTGGCAGGGGGTACACGCTCCAAAGGCCCACGAGTAATCAAAAGGAGCCCGGCTTGGAATGTTTCTACACAAAGAACGGTATTTAAAATATTCCTTTTGTGCTACCTGCAGGGCAGAAAGAAGACTTGTCCCTGAAAGAGGGAAGGTGTGTGGAAAAAGGGATTATTATCCTTATTTTTTGCCCATGCGTGACAAGGAATGATGATATTCATTTGGGGAGATAGCACGGCAATTCGGTTACCGTTCAATAAAAAGGGAGTAGCACGAACAAATTGGTTAATGAATGAGGGAGGAGAGAGCACAGTATTATGCAGTGAATCTATAAAAATGAACTCAATTTGAATTCAACCCAAAGAACAAATTGATGGAGCAGCAGGCTTTGTAAAGCACTAGATCTTCATCTGAATGCTGAAATAACACAGTGATTAATTTTGCTTCAGTCAAATATCTTGGGGTTTGCTATATAAGAATTAAAAAATAACATGCTTTAAATGCTGCTTGACTATCAAAACACATTCACCATTCACAAAGAAAGCTTAAAGAGAATAAATGCTCCCTCTCTGTACCTTGCTTGCCTTCAAAATTCTCATTTTGCTGTGGTTTTCCTGTCTGTCAAACCTCAACACGGAGGAAAAAAAAAAGCTATTAACTGTTACATAGAAAAATTATTAAAAAATACATCTATAACATGTTGCCAAATGAAAAGCTGAAGGAAGGGGAAAATTATTTCTATTGTTCCACTAAAACAAATACTTTGAATGGCAGCATGGACATGGTGAAGGGACAGAAGAGAGTCTCAGGTAAAGGTAACTTCTGGTTCCCAGGCCCTTCATGGCAATTTCAGAGAGGAAATAAAACATTTATTTACCAGTTTCTGTGACAAATCATACTGGGATTCCAACTGCAGCACCACCCACAGGCTATTTTAAATTCTTTTTACTGATTACCTCTATCTTATTAATTTTAGACAGCAAATGGGCCTCCACTTCTTCAAGGCCAGGTAAGAAAATCACTCATGATTTCAAATATGTGACAGGCAGCCCCTTTTCTTACTGGGGAAAAAATTATCAACTTTATTTTCTTACTGGGGAAAAATTATCAACTTTATTTGCTTAGCAAGAGCTTCTTGCTCACACAGTAGTTTCACATCATCTGTTTAAGATCCCATAAAAGACCTACCCCAAACACCTGAATTTCTATCCCAAACCCTTTAGTGCTGCAGCAAAAATGCCAGAAAAGAGGGAGAGGAAGAAGGAATGTGTGCCAGGAGAGACATTAACCAAAGGAGCAATATTCTGTTTATTCCAAGGAAAATGAGTGCAGTCAGTGCAGCAGAATTGTGTATATTCCAAATATAAATGTCTTGCTCATTGGATCCCACTTCCCTATCTAAAAAACAACCAAACTTCTTTCCTCCAAAACTGAACACACAAAAAAAGACAGATCCCATCCTCAATATTCCAAAATAACTTCTTCCTCCTGTCTTCTACGACAGGAACAACCAAATCCAGGCTCCTTCTGCCCACAGCAAAAAGAGGTTTTGCTGCAACAAAATGCTACTTCTAAGCCATAAAAACATCACAAAAATAACCATGTGCATAGGCCTAAGTAAGATTTTATGACTGAAACTCTCCAAATCTCCACTTTCAACGAGGTTTCATGAAAAATTTCTACTTCCTAAATTATAAAACTGAGGAACAAAAGACAAAACGACTGTCAGTAGATTTAATTTTGTACCATGTGCTTCCCAAGCCTTAAATCTCATGTTCATATATGAGCTTTTAGTATTTTTACTGCCATAAATTGTGAATTACAGCCTCTGCTCGTGCTGTACTTCTCCAAAAGCCCTCCCTGCACTAAGCAATCCTGTTTTGCCTCAGGCTGTGTAGTTTACCTCAAATTATTTCAGAATCATCTAAAAAGATTCATTTTTCTATTAAAATGATGAATGAGCTAAATGAGGTATGTAATAAATACTGCAGGTTTGTAAACAGACTTTTCTCCTGAGAACTAATGCCTTAACTCATTTAATTCTTCCCCCTGGTATTTCCTAGTGAAGTCATCCTTAAAATATGGTTTGTCCAGGCCTGGTTGGGAAGAGCAGGAAGGGTCAGGATTTAATCTGTTTATGGAAAATAGGGAATGTCCTCATGACAACAATTAATGAATTGAGGACAGGAAAAATGAATGCAGCCCCGAAGGGGAGGTCAGTGCCCAGCACTGAGTGGGACCAGTCACCCCAGGGTGATGGGGAAAACACCAAACCAGGTCAGGCACAGAGGAGCACAAGACTCCATCTTAACAAGCTGTATTCAATTATGACAACAGGTCAAATTTCCTCCTCACATAACTCAACACTCTTCAGCTCTGATAGGGCCAGGAATGTATTTTGTCTATCGATTTCAGGGCTCAGAGAAGTAAAAGAACTTCACATCTCAAATAGGATTTTGCTAGGGAAAAAAATCTCCAATAATCTGATTATCACAGTGACCTAAAGTGCAAAAAAAAAAGTGCTTTTCAATATAAGGATGCTTCTACCAAATTGATTTTTTTTGAGCGAGGAATTTTTTGATAGAAGTTGTTATGCAGAAAATAATTTACTAAACAACGAGATTCCTCAGCACCAACAGATTTCACCCTCAAACAGGTGCTTCAATGAAAGCCTGGAACAACACATGGGCAAATAGATATAATTGCATTAGTATGGATACAGACTTCTAATGATAGCAATAATCAAATTTTAATGTTCTGGTTACAGCACATGAACAGAACAATATTTCTGTGCCTCTTCAAAGGGAAATGAGACTTTAATGTCATTGGCAGCTCAATAAAACCATTTTCTAACATGCAGGCTCCTAATGACAACTCGTTTCAGCCCAGACAGAGGAGCAAATGTGTTCACAGTGAACTCCAGGTCATTATCAGGAGATGGAAATACAACAGGTCCTCTGCACTTTGGGTAACTATTGATTTTCTACTCCATATTCTCCTCGTCTCACCCTGACTTCCATAATGACTCAAGTGATGGAACATCAATAAACAATTTATGGCAAAGCCACCGCATTGAAAGCCACTCTACAAGACTGTGCCCAACTCAACCAGGCCCAGTTTTTAGATTTGCAGCAAAAATCTCCAGTAATAAATATGGCAAAGAACACGTCTAGGTGATAAAAGAAAATAAAAGCATTCTTGGAGCCATCATAAGGACCTTCGACTTCACCCTTTGGTGCAGAGAACCCCACCAGCACCAAAATCCTTTATGGCTGGGCTGAAAGAAAAGATTTGATTATTTCTGAAGCCCTCTTTCAAGAGGGATGGGCAGAAAAAACCATCATATCCATGCTAAGAGTGTGTGGAAAGAAGAAGTATTTTTAAGCAGCTGCAGCTCTCGAGGATGATTTTAAGCACTCGATGCACTTCGTCCTTTGGTGAAATCTCACTGAGATCTTTGCAAATGCCACATCTCCGAAGTGAGTAAAGCTAAAGGTACAAAACCACCTCGTTTGGTGGCAAGGCCAGTTTAAACAGTTCTCATTCTTTCCCCCTGACAATTGCCCTCCACACACACTCTGCAATTTCCTCAGTGGAGCTGGTTTTGGGGTTGTTATGAAGCAGATTGGCTGCATTTGGAAAGGGCTCCGGGAGGGGTTTGTAAAGTATTTGCCTCAGTTCACATCTGCACTGACACGACAGAAAAGGAGAACTGCAGAGAAGGAAATAAAGAAATTCTTCATCCTCAAAGCACTCCTTGCACCCTGATACCTTTAGTTTTACTTTCATATTTTTTAGATTTTATACTGCATTAGTGTGTCTGTNTGAAGGCCTTTCAATAAATATCTATTTTATTCTTTAACTCTGCCCAGCCTCTGTTCCAGGTAGCCTTCTTTTAGGCATCACCCAACCCTGATGTACTGGGAGCCCTGAAAACAGCCCTGCAGACGGGGGGAAAAGCAGAGAGGGAAAAAAGAGATAATCTTGGAATTATAGAATGGTTTGAGTTGGAAGGGATCTGAGAAATCATCTCATTCCCACCTCCTGCCAGGGACAGGGACACCTTCCACCATCCCAGGCTGCTCCAAGTGCCATCCAGCCCAGCCTTGGACACTTCAGGGATGGAGCAGCCACAGCTTCTCTGGGAAAACTCTGCCAGGGCCTCCCCACCCTCACTCTTCCCAGGTCAGCTTGTTGCAGGATCAAATATCCACAGTCAGAGATGGGGAGAAGCTGGAGGAGATCCAAGACCTCCCCAGCTCTCCAGCACCTGGAATCTCCCTGGCATCACTTTTCCAAGACACGAGCCCAAAGCTGTGGGATAAGGAAAGCCAGGCTGTGTCCAAAACACTCCCAGCCAGGGGCATTTAGAGGATTGCTGAAGGAATTGACAGCAGCTGCCTTAATTTCTGCTGAGTTAAGCACCAACAGTTGATTAAATCCTCACACCGACGCCACCAGGGATTTCCAGGCTTTGGATCAGGGGCTGGAAATTCAGCTCTAAGTAGTAATTTCGCATTTTGCTGGCACAGATGTCAGAATTACTGCTCTGCAAAGCTTTGGATCACCCCAAAATACATTTTTGCAGGAGCTGACATCCCACCAGCCACTTGCCAGTCCCCTTGAACTGAGGGCGTTTTCCAGGACATGTCACAGCACAAAAGTACTCCAGGTATTAACACATCATTTAATTCTTTTTTTTAATTAGTATAAAGAGCTAATTCTATCTTTTGGGATGCTAACACTACAAATTTCTTCTTTTTGAGATTATAAGCAGCAGCTGGTATTAAAGTTCTTCAAGAACGGGAAATATGATTCCATTTTATGTCTATTTATTAAAAACTGAATTAGCACCCTTTACAAAGGAAAACTAAAATTCTTCCTTTCTCACCATAATTTCTTTTCCTTGGCACTATTTGAACGATTTAGCAGCAGCAAAGGAATTTATTTTGCTACTGACACTTCAGGAACACTTATGTTTTTCTCCAAGAAGAGTCTGACAAATCGAATCAGGGCTCCATAAAATACAAAGCTGCTGTAGCAGTTTGCTAGAACACAGAATTCCTCACAGTACCTGACAAAGGATACACAGAAATACATTTCCCTGTGGTACAGTTCTGAATTCAGCTTTGATACAGGAAATTAAAGCACAGGTAGGGCTGAGCAATGAAGCCAAAGAAATAAAATCTGACCAATTACAGGAAAATAAAGGAGGTGATTTATAGGATTTGCAAGGAAGGTGAGAATTACGCAGTATTTTTCATATTTAAGGAAACAAATAGACAAAGCCTTCTTGCTGTTTTGTTATCTTAGAGGACACACTTCAAAGAATGAACAAGGTACAGTGGAAATGGCAAATCTGCACCAAAGAACCACCAGATATTTTCAAATTTCACAGATGGAACCAGGAAGATTGATCAAAACCAAGACGACACAACTGCCAACTTTGATATTCTAGAGCAACTGAAAATTAACAATAAAACCAGTAAAATAACTAAATAAAGCAGTTTCATATCCGTAATAAGAGATTTCTCAAGCATTTGGCTGAGGAGAAATCCATCTTGTGCTTCCCAAAATCACCACAACAGGGAGAAAAAGATGCAACCCCTCAGTAATTATGCAAATAATAGTCCCCATTATAAATCTTCAGCTCCTCATTAGCTCCAGGCCACAAACCCCTTATCTCTCCCACACAATATTAAGAATCCAAGGATTTAAGGCATATAACTGAGGCTGTACCTTGGTCATAATTCCTTTCCATTCTCCTTTGTTCCCATGTTTTACAATGACAAAGTATTAAACATTTGTTTACAACACTGAAATTATTCTTCAACAATAACGTCACCACAGAGAAATGGCTGGGAAAGATACCAGCACTGAGGTGGAATTGGTTTGGTTTTAAATTGGGATTTGGAAAAGTAAGATGAACATCAGATTTTAACTCCCACAGCACAGATGAAGCTTTTGCTTACTGAAGTGATTGATCACTAAGTTACCAACCTATAAACCTCAAAAACCTTGGATTTTACCCCAGATTCAGAGGGCCCAACAAATATTTATGTTGCTGCTGACATAAGTAATTCCCGTTTATTTTCATAGCAATGCTCACATTAAGTATTTTAAACTTTTTGCCTTGGAAATACCCATTTCTTCAGTATTTACACTCAAGTGTGTTTGTATTTTTAAGGCATATTCCCACTTCAGAGAATTATGATTATTGTTAGAAAGAAGAGTCAACAGAGACTCACTACAGCAAGCAAACACTCTGTAGAAGAAGTTATAAATCTGCCAGACATTTGAAATGGACTGAACTGTATAATGTCAGTTTTCTGAGGAAAACAGCCAACCATATGTTCCAATTTCCTTGTCAAGAAGGTTTGATACATCAGCTCTAATGAGAGATGATTCTTTTAAACAGAATTTTTCACTGAGCTGGTTCCAAAGTTGGAAGCGAGCAGCGAAAGCCCTTCAAAAAAATCAGCAAAACCCCTTAAAAGAGGGATATTTGACCAAAATAAAATGACATACTACTCTCTAGCAATGAAAAAAAAAAGAAATTATGAGAAGAGATCTGCTTTCCTCTTCTACCAATAGGCCTGAGGAGAGAGTTGCTGGCAAAATCTGCGATTTCTGTAAAAGCCTGAGGACTCACAAAGCGCTGAGCCTTCTGCCGCTCCTCCTCCGTGGCCGCTCTCTCCCGAAGGATGGCTCGAGTCAGGTGCTCGTTTGAGGAGATCCTCTCCCGTTCCAGGAGCTTGCCAAACTCATCCCGAACGTACATCTGCTCTTGTTTCAACCTACGGGAGGTGCAGGGAGATTTAGGCTGAGAGAAATTTCAAAATCCACTTTGCAAATGTGGTTTCAAAGCAGAGCGGTCACTTTAATAGCTGTCACAGAAATGCTTTTTACTCTTGGCTTCTTAAGAGACATAAATACAAATATTCACTAAAAGAATCCAGAAGTTTATTTCAGATTGAAGTATCAAAATCGGAATACACCAAATTACACGTTTTGACATCAATGTTCACTAAATCATATGAATTACAACTGATTCAAGAATATTTATTTTTAACTAATGTGCAGAGAACTCTGTTTGTTGTTTGGGTTTTTGTCTGGTTTTATGGAACCATTTTTTTCCAGGGAAATCCTTTTCCCACCAGCCAGCAGGCACTCAATTTCCACCTAAAAGCTTTCCTGCACTGGGAAAGTGCTTTCCTCCCTCTAAACACACCATAAACCCAAGGACTTCATCCATTTCCCAAGCTCCCCAAAGATCGAAGAACCACAATCAACCCTTCCCAGCGATCTGAGAGGAGGAGAGCAAACAGTCATTGAACCTGTTGCAACGGAGTGAATAAAGGCAACTTGAGGCGCAGAAAATTCTCAATATTTGTATGTCACGAGCCATAAATAGATTTGAAACCTTTGATGAAATTGATCAAAACCAAGACGACACAACTGCCAACTTTGATATTCTAGAGCAACTGAAAATTAACAATAAAACCAGTAAAATAACTAAATAAAGCAGTTTCATATCCGTAATAAGAGATTTCTCAAGCATTTGGCTGAGGAGAAATCCATCTTGTGCTTCCCAAAATCACCACAACAGGGAGAAAAAGATGCAGCCCCTCAGTTGGCATGCAGAGCACTTGAGACAAGCACACCGCGTCTCACGCTCACGGAAACGCTCGGCAGTCGCTCGGTGAATAAAACTTGTGTGTAGTGACACTGAGCACGGAACTCAGAGCAGTAATGGAGCTATGAAACGCCGGGTTTCAAATAGATTTTTTTTTTTTTTTCCTGCAAGAGTGATGGAGAGGAAGCTTCAATATTCTCAGTGCATTTATCTGTTGTCAAGGGAGCTCTGGAGAACAAATCCTAATGAGTCGGGTCACTTTGTAAAAGGTACCAGCATTAGAGTACATTAGATTCTTCCCCAGGGAATACATTTAAGTGAGGTAGGGAGGAAAAAAGACAATTACAAGATGTATTACTTCAGTGCTCAGCTCCAACCCTCTGAAACGCAGCAACCAACTGGGAATCTTTATAAAAGTTTATTAAGCCGCATCTTCAATTACTCCGGCAAAAAAAAGAAAAAAAAAAAGTCAGATTATGCATACATGGACCAAATTCCATTAAGTGATTTCCCAAGGTCCCCCAAATTATGCCAGCAGGATTGATATAACAAATCCTTCATACAATCAATGGCACAGTCAAAACATGCTGGCTGTCTTCTGGATTGGAGAAATCATGTTTTGTCTAAAAAGGAAAGAAGTGTCAAAATAGAAGCCTCAGCAGCTTTTTCTGGTGAGCAACAGAGAGAGCATTTAATGCTTCCCGAGACTGAAGGAAGATCCTTCCTCATCCTTCTTGGATTTGACCTCCTGCAAGTGGTTTTCCCCTAAAAAGGTTTCTTCTTTATGCTGCTGTACATAGCAGAGTAATTAAAGGATATGGAATATACTTGACACATAGAATAGCTGAAAAATCCAGCCAAAGGTTTCCACATTAGAAACTCAGAAAAATTAAAAAACAAAAAGAACCCCCACAAACTAACAACACAAAAAAAAAACCCAAAACAAAACAACCCCACAACACTCAGATATTTACATCTAATTCTTTACATCAAATTAGATCTTCTTCCTCATCTCTCATTTAAATCTAGATCAAGACCCTCAAGTCACCTCAGTCAAATCACCACATTACCCATTTTATTGTTTGGTTGTTTCTCCCTTTCCCTTCCCTTGCAGGGAATCCTACCATAAAAGAAAACGACCCTATTTCATTATAAATTTTATACAATTTAGGCCAAAAAGGAACTTTTTGACATCCAAGACTGCCTCGCACCTGGCAGCACCTTAAAGCAAAAATTTCAAGCTTTTTTTCTCAACTCTCACCATCATTTGTGTGACCAGGATCACACAACCCAACGAGTTAAAGTCCTAAACTTTCATTTAGGGCAACTTTGACTCACAAAACAAAATTCCTAAACAGCCGTCTCAACTGATTGAAATTCAGCAGAGTTTTTAACAAAATAAGCGGGATTTTGAAGTCATTTTCATTTATTTGAGTTCCATAATTGGGTGGCTTGTAGGAGCTTAATGAAACAAACACTCGGCAGATCCCGCTGATCGCAAACATTCGCCTGCATCAACCTCCAGTAGGTTTTTTTCCTTGGCATTACAAATTCATTTTCCTGGCATTCAGCATGTACTGAATAAAGGCAAACATCAGCTGGATCTACAGTAATAAATTATATTATTACCTAGGCAAAAGTAAAAAAATATACAGATAAAATAATAAAATAGAGGGAGGCACCTCTGCAATTTGTGAGGAGTTAAACAGCATAACTTGTCACTGCTCCAGGAATTCCACAGGAATTCTTCAAGTGACATTTTTAATTACAGCAGAGATAAAGGCTCAAGATAATGGTTCTTGTGTTTGAGCACAGGAATTTCAGACAACAGAGGGTGTTACACTGATCATTTATACAGAAAGGATGTTTAAAAAGCTGCTGAAACAGCAGAAAAGGCTGCTGGCTATACATTTCCCCACACAATTGATATCTTTTTGAATAAAATCCTTCTAAATAATTATGAAATACTGCTTTAAGAAGTGTGGAGTGGCTGATTTAATGAAGTGTGGCATGCAAGGCAATCACTTCTCATGGTGCTATTGGAAAACACACATAAAGCATTAAGAAGCAGCTCCAGTTAAAGTCTGCGTTAACACTTCACAATATTTCATTTCTCAACTGCTTTATAGCACACAACCAACACAAAAAAAGCAACAACTCCTGCCTTTCCCCAACACTGTCGTTGAGAATTTCAACACTTTTAACTTAATGCTATGAAGAAAATTTATATATCTGTATTTTTTTGTAAGAGGCCGGGTAAATCCTGATAAACCAATCACCCAAGATTTAGGGATCTCAGAAGATTTACTCCTGTCGGATGGGCATAACAAGAATTTGGGTATTTCTGTTATCACATTATCATATTTAGGCTCCACTCTAAGACAAATTTTCGACCTGAAGTCACTTTAATCAAAATAATGTCTGCAGTACATTCCACCTTTAAATCAGATTTGGCTCACACTGAACACAAGAGCCACCACATCACTTTAAGGAGCAATGATACAACAACAGGCAAACAGAATTCTGGAAGATACCCCCAGATATATAAAATTATATAAATGTATACATATTAAAAAGCTGATTTTTGTTAATTTAGATTTTTTGGGATGTGGGCAGGAGGTACAGAAACCAAATACACGTGATCAAACCACCCATTCCAACCACCTCTCAAACAGAGCTTCAGTCCAAAGGGAAAACATTTCACCAGAATAATATTTCTGCTTCTGCATTCCATCTTTCTATTCCTACCTTTTCTTTCTCTAAATGCAGGGAATGTGGGATTTTAGTGGCATTTATTATCCAGCTTTTAAACTAACTATGAAAATCCTACCTGTGAGATTAAGCAAAAGGGAATTTACCTGTGAATTTATCAAATATTTCAGAGCATTATCTAAGATGGCCTGAAATGCTTAACCCACATCTCTTAAAATCAAATAATAACAACATAATAAAGCAAAACAAGAGGAAAAATTATTTCTTGATAAAGCAATGTCTTACAATTCATCACTGACAATCACAGTATCAAGTCCAACAAGGTAAGAGAAGCCAAACATAGAACTGCCTCCACTTTCCAATTAGAAATTAGAATTTGAAACACAGAAATAGAAATTTAAGACCCAAACAAGAAAGCATCTCTGAGGGCCAAGGAGTTTTCTGTATCACAAGAAATCCAAAAATACACTCTAAAAAAAAAGACTGATAAAACTTTGCTGCACTCCAAGTAGTTTCCATCCTTTTCACATCCAGTTTTTAATTAAGTTCAAGAAAAGCAAATTGTTAATTTTGCCATGTGGATTTATGGCCCAGGACTCTCCTCTTGCTCAGCATGACCCCTGTTAGCCACAATAACAAGATGAGTGATTTAATTCTAAATCCACAAGAATTCCATCTTTTGTTTACTTCGAAATATCCATTTCTGTTGTTCTTCAAAAACACCTGCAGATGTTAATTAAGGAAAAAGCACCTTTTAATTCAGAGACAACAGCAACACACTGAGAAAAGCTGAAAAATACTCGTTTTGTGCTTTGATGGCCACTTCATGGTTTACTCTACATTAATCAAGAATCCATAGAAATCTAAAACTGGCAAACAATACTCTTAGAGAAATACAGTGATTTGTCATTTCCAGCCCTTATTTCCAGATATCGGAAATTTATTACACTATCAAAACCTAAGCATTTCCTTTTTGCTATTTTTCGGGGCAGTGATTACTTGCCAGTTGTTTTATCTTTATTACAGTCTCCAAGCTCCACAATCTGATGGATCTGTGGTGTTCCAAGATAAACTCACTCAAGCCTAAAGCATGAACCGTGGCATTTTTCATTACTTCCAACCAAGGAAAAATCCAAATATTCCCTGTTCCAAGGTCCACTGTCAGGAAAAACACCCTGTCCTCTATAAATCAGAGAAAAATTTAGTGAGGTATCATTCTATATGGAACCCAAAAACGTATTCCAACTGGAGATAAGATATAACACGAGGAGGATTCATCAGGTTTTCAGCTTTCTTGGACCCCAACAAGCTCCTTAATTCCTCCTGACGGACCCGCAGAAGATCCCAAAATGTTCTGAGCAATGTGTTTAGGCCATGTTGCAATATCAACGAGCCAATAATGTTTGTGAGTGCTGAGTTTCAGTATTTCATGAGCGGAACGCGGGATGCAGCGCGGAAAGCCGCGGTTGGAAATCACCGGAGCTGAGGAGGGATTTGAAAGGATGGGAGAGACGTCAGGAAAACATCTCCAAGCTGAGCTGAGCTCTGAGAGGTGTGAAATGGAGATTTCTGTCTCACCTGTCCGCAAAGTTGGAGAAATTACCTCAGGTTCATCTGATTTTACAAACACACAACTAAGGACAGAATTAGGGAAACAAATTATCTGAAAGGTCAAGTCCCAGAAAACACAAAAAAGTTCTTCAAAACTGAAGTTTCTACCACTGTTCACTCATAAAAAACATTATTCTCCACTCGCATAAAACTTAGCACAGCACAGGTGACAGGAGCTGTTCCCAACATTAGTAGCAACCATTCTTAATAGAAGTTCTACAATTTCACTTTTAAACCTTCCAGATCACACAAATATTAACAGAAAATACCTTTTTTTCTGCACCTTAAATCCACAGTGTCAAAAGGACATTTTGCCTTCAAATTTTTGGCGCTCCTATTGCTCAGCCTGGGGAAAAGGAGGCTCAGGGGGGACCTTGTGGCTCTGCACAGCTCCCTGACAGGAGGGGCAACCAGGAGGGGATTTGGGATCTAATCCCCAGGAACAGGGACAGGAGGGAGAGGGAATGGCCTCAAGCTGGGCCAGGGCAAGTTTAGCTTGGATATTGGCAAAATTCCTTCCCTGAAAGGGTTGTCCAGCCCTGGCACAGCTGCCCAGGGCGTGGTGGAGCCCCCATCCCTGCAGGGATTTAAACAATTTGAGGTTGTGGCACTTGGGGACGTGGTTTAGTGGTGGCTTGGCAGTACTGGATTAATGGCTGGACTCCATCTTTAAGGCTTTTCCAACCTAAAAGATTCCATGATTTCAAGATTCTCATAGAGATGTAGCAAGGCAAACCCAAAATGCTGAAGCTTTAAAATTGTGGGGATATGAACTCAAAAAGGATCATGCAGCTCATCAAACCCAGATTTATCATCATTTCATGAGGCCTTAGAGCAAAACGAGTCAAATGTGATGAGGGGGACCCAAATTGGCCTCACTTTACCCACCAGAACCAGCACCATTAAAACTCTCACAAATCAATCACGACTGACCAAGAGCTCTCGTGACTCCAGCGCAGGCAGGAGAGGGAAGGGATCACACTTCTGGGCAATTATGTTTGAACTTCACGTTATTAAATTTAATGAGAACTCCACTGCTTTATTCCATATCCACTTCTTCCTCAGGGTGACTGCTCCTCCTTAACATTTGCCATACACGCATATAAATTAGCCCTTGATTCATTATACATGGTACTGAGAACGGCGAAGTGATTCCAGCACTGATCCCTGAGCTGCTGGTGACCTTTTCCCACCACATCAACTCCTCCCTCGTCTTTGGTCCATCCCAAACTGTCACACAACTGCCACATGAGGCTGGGACATGTCCAATAGCAGTGACAAGGAGGGCAAGGGATCAGGGGATTCTGATCTTTCTTCAGGCTGAACTCCCACCTGGAGTTCTGTGTCCCTCAACATCAGGGGGATGTGCAGCTGCTGGAGCAAATCCAGAGGAATCCATGGAGCTGCTCCGGGGCTGGAGCCCCTCTGGAGCCAGGCTGGGAGAGCTGGGGGGGCTCACCTGGAGAGGAGAAGGCTCCAGGGAGAGCTCAGAGCCCCTTGCAGGGCCTGAAGGGGCTCCAGGAGAGCTGCAGAGGGACTGGGGACAAGGGACAGAGGGACAGGACACAGGGAATGGCTTCCCACTGCCGGAGGGCAGGGATGGATGGGAGATTGGGAAGGAATTCCTGGCTGGGCTGGAATTCCCAGAGAAGCTGGGGCTGCCCCTGGATCCCTGGAATGTCCAAGGCCAGGCTGGATGGGGCTTGGAGCAGCCTGGGACAGTGGGAGGTGTCCCTGCCTCTGTGGAATGAGAGGATCCTGAAGGTCCCTCCCAACCCAAACCACTCCATGACTCTATGATTCCATGACATCTGTTCTCAAACCCAAGAAAACACCGAAAACGCAATTTTGACAGTATTTTAATACAACTTTAAGAGTATTTTCCACCTTGTCCCACACACCCATCACTGCCTCAGTTACCCCTATTTCAAACACCACACTTGTCACATCACCCAAACCTCAGTCCAGGCAGAACACCCTCATTATCCCTTTCCCTTCCCCAGCTGCCTCCCAACCCCAGCCTAACATCTCTCTAAGGAAAAACCCTTGCTAATGGCCAGGTGATTTTATGTGCCAGTCCTTGATCAGAAGATCCAAGACGCTCATTTCAAAACTCAGTTATCTCCTCAACTTACTCCAATTAATTCAATTTATTAACAGCGTTTCCACGGACAGCTTGTGAACACTCAGAGCAACGAGGACAGTGACTCTTGTCAGTGGTTGAGTTTTCTTGGAGATTCCTGAGTTGTGAGGGTGTTTTTGGGGCAGTGGTTGGTGTTGGAAGGAGGAGGGGTGAGTAGAAAAGGGGGCAGGTTGTTTGAGGGGATTTTGAATTACACTTCATGAAGCCATTGCTTTTAAAATACGTGCATTTAGATCAGTTTTATATAGAGACAGAATAGATGAGGAAATTCCCACCTTTATGCCAGAGGCACGCAGAGAACCCGAGTCAGAATTGTAAAACTGCTTTACATAATTTGTGTATGTTTAGCTATCCACATAACTCCACTTGAAATTACTTTCCAACTTAATATCCTTCCCCTTGGGATCTGCAAAAGCAGTCCTGGAATTATGACAACATTAATTATCTGTTAAAATGAAGTGACAGTTAGAAAATTTTTCATTATTATTATTATTTTTAAGTGTTTCTCTGCTGCTCATTTGCTGCTTTTCAAAATGAAAGAGCTCAGCAGTTTGAAAGCAAAGGTTTATTTAAAGTTGCCAGGGGGGGAATAGTTTTCCTCCTTCCTACCTGAATCTGAAACTATGAAGCAGGATTATTTTTGTGGATGCTCTCTCACTGGCTCCAAGTCATTTTCCCATCTCTGCTAGAAATAAACTGATCAAGATGAAGCTCGGTATCCAAGTTGTCAGCTGAGATGGCAGGTTTTAAAATCCAAGTGAAAAATAATCCCTTGAAAATTGGGCTTTATAAAGGCAGGAGTGAATTATAGCTCTGCTTTCTCCAATTTCCACCTCCCATCTCCAAGATTCATCTCTCCGTATCCTGAGAGCCAGACATAATGGTATTAATGGAGAATCAGAGCAGGAAATCTTGGAGAGTAACTCTGCTATTGCCAAACACCTTTTTTCACTGCAAACAATACCTTTTTTTCACTGGAAACAATAAAAGCTGAACAGGCTTCTAAGGCAGTTTGATACTTCTCAACTTCATAAACATTTTTATGCTTCCTTGGCATTTTGCAGGTGGAAATCTCACACTAAACTTTCCTGGTTTGAAGAGCTGGCTGCCCAAAAAGGCATCAGCTACAGCAGCTCACTTGCTCGCTGTACTTATTCCAGAGTTAAACCTCTGTTTAAATCCCAAATTCCCTCACATTTAATCCTGGGTTTTCCCTCACCTGCACAGGGACAGCCCAACCCTCCTTGTTCCCTCTTTTCCCACAACACAGAATTATCCCCTAATCCTACAGACCTCAGGAATGTTATGGCTGCTGAGGAATAAATCCACTGCTAAATCTTTTGCTGAGCGTGAGATCAGACGAGGGAAAAGTCTGCTGAGAGAGGGGGAAAAATGTTGGAGAGATGGAGTGGCTGGGAAAGAGGAAGAGGAGGAACTCAAGGTGGGAAGTGAGGCCAAAATCCACTGCTGTCTCCACAGCCCCGAGGCTGAAGGGGCCCTTTGGCACCCCAAGGAAGAAGGTTTTGTTCTATATTTTTATAAAATCAGCTGCCCCTGTAAAATCACCTTGCCATCCTCAATGTGATTATCAATTGGGGTCTCTGGTTTTACCAAACCAGTGCAGCTTCTCTTGCCAGGAGGTATTAAACTCTTATTTTTGAGCTATCCCAAGTCAAAAGAATTATAATGACTTTTACTGCTTCATTGTATTCCCAGCTTTCCCTCTGACTGTCAGCAGCAGAGAATCTGAAGTTTTCCAGATTCTTTTCCCACTTAATCCAAACAATACCAACAGGTCCCTGTGGCAGAAGACAAAATAACAACTATTTCCTAAAAAGGAGCTTTTTGTTCCCCCTGAGGAGTTCCCCCTGAGGACAGCCCTACAAGAAAAAGCAGGTTTCCCAGTTCAACACAGCTGATTACCTGGGAAAACATCACCATTTAGGAGGAAAAGAATACTTTGAAGAAGTTTTCACCACAATTAATTCACTCTCAGTATGAACTGAAGATACATTAAGATGCTCCTCATACCTTTAGCTCACTGAAATATAAAATGAAAAATGTAAGTAAATCCATCATTTTATTTTCCCCCTTGCTCTCCACACCTGTGCCAGGAAACTGGAATAAACATGTCATTAAAACAGAAATCAATAGGAAGTTTTAAAGTATACACTAGCACAGAAAGGTCGAGCCCCAGTATTGATTTTAATATAACAATTTTGGTGTGCAGTTTCCCAAAGGCTTCTGGTCCAATACTCTTCTTCATTCTTCTCCCACTTTACATTTCACTGGTGAATTTGTTCTGCACCAGCTCTTTACTCTGGGTTTACTAAGAGCTCACCATTTATGCAACGTACTGCTGAGACATGACAAAAAAAAAGATTGGGGGAAGCACTCAGAGCATCGATGAAAGCCCAGAGTGATGAGCAGTTATTTCCAGACCCTCCCTGAAACACAACAAAACAACAAATAAAATAAAAATCTAATAACCCACCACAGAGCAACTCTGTGCACCAGGGCGGAGTCAAAGCTGATTTAGAGTTCAGAAAGATTCCTCCAAACAGATGAGGATGGCACAAACAGAGGCTGCAATCAGTCGTGCAGGAAGTGACAGATAAAATGTCCCAGCCTCTGGAGCCCAGCGAGGCACAGAGAGCAGAATTCAGCAATTCATTCCCAGGGAATGCTCGATGAGCTCTCGCCTGCATCACTCAAGGAAAGGATCTTTTATGTGGTTTTCAAGAGAAAGGTTACCCAAGTTTGACCAGCTGGTCACAGGTGATGAGTTGGCAGAGACACAGGAAAAACTCCGAGTAACCAAAAGCCACCAGAGAATCCTGGAATGGTTTGGGTGGGAAGGAGCTTAAAGCCCATCCAGTGCCCCCCCTGCCATGGCAGGGACACCTCCCACTGTCCCAGGCTGCTCCAAGCCCTGTCCCGCCTGGCCTTGGACATTCCAGGGATCCAGGGGCAGCCCCAGCTTCTCTGGGAATTCCAGCCCCGCCAGGAATTCCTTCCCAATCTCCCATCCATCCCTGCCCTCTGGCAGTGGAAGCCATTCCCTGTGTCCTGTCCCTCTGTCCCTTGTCCCCAGTCCCTCTGCAGCTCTCCTGGAGCCCCTTCAGGCCCTGCAAGGGGCTCTGAGCTCTCCCTGGAGCTCTCTATTCTCCTTCTCTGTCCCACCTTAAACACTTTCAGAGCAGAGCTGGCAGCAGACTTACTGAAGTGCCACCAAAAATCTATTTTTAAGCTTTTCCCTGCCTTAAAATTCCTCCTTACAGCAGGAGTTTTCCTCTACGCAACAAATCCTGGAACCACAGCACGTCACAGGACAGTCACGAGCAAACTGCACAGGGACAGATTTTTGGCACAACAACACAATTCCAGGGATGAATATACTAAAGACTCGAACAAAACACACTTCCTGCACTATTGAAGGCACTGCCACACACAGCAGTTTGCAAAAACACCTCACTCTACATATAATTAATATTTGCCCTGTGCCAAATCACATTTAAAAAGTGGAAGCTGGGAAACACTTGCCAAGCAAGAAACTGAACACCCCATCCCCCCAAATATAATTAGCCTGAGCTAAATGATTAGCAAAATAAATAAGAGTGAAATTTCTCTGATTTTCAGGGGGGAAAAAAAGGCAAGTCATCATTCAGGAACGTTCAATTTCCATGGGAAATCACATCCATCACTTGCCTCTGAAGCAGTGGTTTGTGTATTTTAGTGGAGGAATCCAGCACTCTGATGAGGTTGGCAGGACCTGAAATTTTATCATTATGCTGATGATAGAAGTTGTTGCTTTTGCTTTCTCAAAATACTTTTTCCTTTGCCTGCACTTTTCGTGAAGCAAACCTGAAGAACAGATTTCCTGAGCACCATCAGTATCATGGAGCCCAACAAATGAACAGCTTTGTATCCAAGGACAAAGTTAAGGGATGGAGTGGATAAATTCCATCTGGTCCTCTGATGGGAGAAGGAAAATTACCTATTTCCCCCACGCCTGTTCTCAAGGCCATAACATTAAAAACTTCCTCACTTTCTTGGGAAATTTGAAAAAAATGCTAAATATTTGCTGAGCTTGTCTAGAATAAGCAGAGAAAAGGCAAAATTCAAGTTATCACCCACCGGTCCATTGAGTCGTGTGGATTTCTCTTATTTATTACTCAAAATTCTTCTCTTAATTATAATTTATTACCTGTCACCACTGTAAAGCTCAAGTTTTTGTGTCCATCCTCTGATTTTTATGTTCCCTTGAGTATCACCCTAAGACTGCAGCTCTGACACATTAACTGCTCACATTTACTACTGCAGACACTGCGAATTCTGTTGTAAATCAATGATAATCAATTTCCTAAATGAACTTTTCGAAATGAAAATGCTTTTCAGATGAAACATTCCAAAATGTTCAAAAACCAAAGCGAGGAACAACAGTTGGGCTGAGTAAAAGGAGAAGTAAAGTGGAATCAGTGCAGAATTTTGGATTTTTATTCTAAGGTGGGTCTAAACCACTACTTTATTAATTATTCCAAGTCCTGTTAAACAAGAACTATAATTGATGTATTGTCAGTGAGTTGATGGCATTAAAATATAATTTAAGAGTCACTCTTCAGCTCGAATCCCCAAAATAAGCACAGATTTTAACTTTATATAGAGCAGCCCATCTGTACTGTGTATGGATGTGTGAATAAATAATTTATCTAGAAGGTAAAATTAAGATTTCTTCCCTCCACAGTCTGAAATGAGTAAAAGACGTTTTGCAATCAAACCCAAATGTGGTCACACACTGCTCACGGAACAGCACCAAAATCAGCTATTAGGCAGTTGGAATCAGACAACAAACAGTCAAAAGTTTCAGATATTTTCATGTTTAAATGTTATTTCATTTAAATACTGGGGAAAAAACAACCTGGTTTTGAGAAAGGAGTGAGAATATAAACATGTAAAATACACCATCTATGGTAAAACAATCTGTAAGATGAATGTGCAGGTAAAACCTTTAATTTTTCTGTCACATCCCAACAGGATTTGTATTAAAAGTAGTGGGTTATGAAATGAAATTGTTGACAAATCAGAAATGCAAGGTCAAGCCGCTAAAATGTAGCATAGTGAGAATTCAGGTTTTTATTCTGTTTTCCAACTCTGCATCAATGTGTTTGTATTTCTATCACAAATTATTACAGTTTATATTCCATGTTTCTATTAGCTGCAACATTCTGCACATGCAAGGCAAAATCATTTATCTGAACTATGTGAGTTTCTTGAATGTTTTTAAAACACAAAACTCAACCAGAATTCAGCCCATAAAGTTTTACTGATGAAAAAAAATCTGCATCTTTTACAGCTGTTTCATCCAAGACAAAACAGCCTCTATGCTCTTTTTAAAATACATTTCTATAATTGTAAATACTGGGTAAAAACTGTAATAAAACAATCCTTGCTATGGCTAAAATTAATTAAATCAATCAAAACTAGTAAAGAACTAAAGCTGTACCAAGTTTTGATATTTGTCCTTTTTTTATCATCATAATTATTCACTTATTTTGATATTTTCCCCAATCTGCCCCCTCCCTTTCATAACCAATGCACAATCCCTGGAAGCTGAATTCTGGAAGGTCACATGACAAAATCCTGGAGTTGCAAACCCAAAATTTCCATATTTTAATCCCATTTAGCTGAAGTCTTGAGCCCCCAAGAAGCTCAAAAATAACCCAAGTTTTCCTGTCAAAGCCCAGCTGAGGAGAGATTTCGCTGTAACTTATTGATTTCCTTTATTGCTGATGCCAAAAAAAAAAGAGAAAAGCCTGATTTTTTTTCCCTAGGACATTAATATAGTCCTATCTAATTATATACTCCATCAACCTAACTCAATTAAATACCAGAATGCTGGGTAGGAAACAACTGAGATCTATGCAGACAGTTTGAGTAGTACTAATTACAGCCTAATTTTTTTTAATCCATCATAATGAGCCTTTCTCCCCATTCTCAGTGGAGGACAATGTGGAATATTGATATTTGTATTTATATTTATATTTATATTTATACTCAGTGTGTTATCTGTTTACAGCAATCACTGAAAGGAAAAATAAAACACAGAAGTTCAGCAGACACCAAAATTTCTACATTTAAAGAGGAATTTTTAATTGCTAATAATGGCTCTGCCCAGGCTTTCACAATCTACAATCTCTGAGAAAAAAAAAAAGCCTAAGAAGGGAATATTTCAATATACAGAAAGGAATCAAAAGGGTTTTACTGGTGTAAACTGGTTTAATACAGTATTTTACATGTTCAAAGCACCTCTAAGCATCCTGCAGCTCCCAGAAATGTCCAGAATTCCCAGAAATCCCCAGAATTCCCATTTCTGCTGCTGTTCCAAGGCACCTTTGCTCAGCCCCAGGGTCACAGGGACACCACCCCTGCTCTGTCTCTGCAGCACAAAGTGATTATTTGGGCCCCAGAGAAATCAGCAAAGCTTGAGCTTTAAAAGGCTGCAAAAAACCCCACTCAGGAGGTCAAAAGGGATTTAGAGCAACAGTTTGGATCAGCTCTTACAAGGAAATTCCAGCTCATTTGTTGGTGAACATGGATTTAATATCCAAACCTGCTGCAGCCCCCAGAGCTCTCACAGCCACTTTGTCTCAGGGCACAAAATTCAGCTGTTCACAGCAAGCTGATAAATAAAATAAAAGCACGATGTCCAAGTTTGTTTGAAATACTGTTATTAATGAACCAACCTCCTCTTCTGAGCTTCCGAGTCTCTCCTGGCTCGTTCCAGTGCCAGTTCCTCAGCTATTCTCTTCTTCAGCTCTTCATCATTAACTGCAATTAGAAGAAAATTCAATGAAATGTTAGCAGAACACAACTTATTCCCAATTACAGAAACAACTGCACAATGCAGTGCCCTCGATTGTTAATTTTCTTTTTTCTACACAGCAGTTGGAGATGCTTTCTTGTGGTTTAACCATCTTTGAAATTTTAGCACAACACCAGCGAGCCTTTAAATTTTTTTCTTATTAAGCAGCTTTTCAATTAGGGCAATCTTTAATTTGAAAATTAAACAACATGGACTATACATTAAGTTAAATATTTTTCTTCAGAAATATGTCTTTGTAAAGTAAAACTGTGGGGGATGAGACAGAGACATAAACAGTAAAGTCATAAAATGCTGCTTTTTATCCATATAGAACCAAAGGAATTATCTTTGTGTAACGAATCGAGTATTTTCAGACGTATTTTACACAACAAAGCTTTTACAACATCCTAAATATTTGTATTTCTAGGTCCTAGACAAAGCTTTTATCCCAAATTCTCCTAATTTTGTTTAATCAGGCAGATATGGAACGAATATTTCCTTCACTTAGATTCTGCCAGATGAACCAATGAAAGTCTGGTTGAAACAAAAAAAGGAGGGAAGCAACTTCTTCAAGAATATGAACAAAGGGAGAAAAGCTGGAGAGACACCAATCCTACAGGGCTGAAAGGCATCTCCAAAACCACCAAAATCCAGCTTAATCCTAATCCTGGCTGGAACAAAGCCCGGCCTACACCGAGCTGAACCTCTGCCATGCTCTGGATTTCCAGGTGACTCCCTCATTCCTGGCTCAAATTCTGCGCCGTGAAAGCCCAGAGCTCCAGGACCTGATCCCA
>VZTG01001543.1:0-11969 GCA_013397845.1 Melanocharis versteri
GGCCGGGATGGGGACACGGCCGGGATGGGGACACGAGGCCGGGCAGGGGACACGCGTGTCACCCCCGCGGGGTCACGGAGCCTCCGCGCCATCGCGCAGCCCCGGCTCTGCGGCGCTCCCGGCTGCACCGGGCCGCAGCCACCCGTGCCCCGCTGTTCCCTGCAGGGAAACCGGGAACACCTCTGAAACCCAGCGAAACCCAGCAGAACCCGGCCACGGGCACCTGGGGCACATCCCAAACACATGTGGGGGTTCCTGGGTGTTTTCCATATATAACTTAGCTGAAACCTGACTTCTAATTTAATTAAAATGAATCCTTCCCGTGGTGCCCACTTGTACAGCCTACGGAATTTATCCCGAAATTCTTCAGGTGCCTCCTGCACGTGTTGGCACCTTGGATGGGAATGCAGGTGGGAATCTGTTATCCCCCTTTAATAAGACTTGACCATTGATTAATTAGGACATGATTAACTTAAGGATGTTATTGGGAGCTCTGGGTGAGTGTGAATAAATCGAGGGCAGAAATTTAGGGAATATTTTTGGGGAAAGGTGAGCCCACACACGAGCGGCTCTCCCAAAATTCCCTCAAGCAAGGCCTGAGGTGACTGGAGCTGAAAGGAACCCGCGGCAGCCCCCAGTGACGAGGGTTTCCCGTGGCTCATCCCGGGCTGGAGGCCGGGAAGCTGCAGCTGGCGCGGCTGGACGGGAGCACCAGCGGCCCCCGGAGTCTGACAGCACGCGCAGAACTTCCGGAGCATTTAATGCGTTTCCCCCTAAAGTTTTCAGTGAGAGAATTTTACAGGATTCTCAAGCAAAAGGGAAAAACACCTTTCCACTTAATTTCAGGATTGCATTTCCCCCTATGTAAGAAAACATTTAATGGCCAAAACACTTCATTTCCACGTGGATGTTTGAAACTGAAATACCCAGGAGTTCCCGTGACATGAATATTTTTAGTGTTTGGGGTTTTCGGAAGGCTTTTGTTCTCCGCAGTCTTCCCGCAATGGCTGAATCCCCCGAATTCCCGAGCAGGCAGGAGCCGTGGTGGCAGAGCTCTGGCGGGCAGTGGAGTGTCACTAACACCGTGTCATTAACACGGGGGGACATCTCCAACTGCAGCTTCCTGCTGAAAAACAGCCGCAGAGCTCGCTCCAGGACCTTCCCTCCCTTTCCAACACGTGTTTTGCTCCCCAGGCCCCTCTGCCGCTCACAAACACACCATTCCCCTTAAATTCCCTTTTTTCCCCTTAAATGAACCACCACGAAATATTCGTTTATTTATCTCGCTTTTCAAGTTTTGCTCTTTCATTGCTTGTGGTTTATATCTCTGTAAGTCCCAAGTCCTGCCTTGGGATGCAGGAACCAAGGGAAGCACAAGCGTGGGATCATGGATCAGACACTAAAAGGCCTTTTTTCCTGCAAAAATGACATTTGAATCTCCAAACACATGCAGAATTAACCCCACTCTAACCAATGATCACCGGTGGTCCAGCACGGCTTTCCACTCCTTCCATGCTGGGCTCCGACTCCTTCTGTGCTCACCTGACGATGGGAAGAGCCTGAGGAAGTCCTGCAGCTGCTCCTCGAGCCAGGAAAGGCCAAGGAACCAAAGTGTCAGAGTGCCAGGCACGGGTAACATGCCCCAAAGTCTCCATCCCAGGCCTGAAATCCTTGGTCGTTTCTAATTTTTTATTTATTATTTTTATTTTTATTAATGTCAAGTTTAGCTCGCTGAATAACTCACACGGAAAAGGGAAAGGAAAAAAAGGAAAAGGAAAAGGAAAAAAAGGAAAAGGAAAAGGAAAAGGAAAAGGAAAAGGAAAAGGAAGTTTGAGGTGGTTTCTCTGTTTACGTTTTATTGTCGACAGAAGAAAAGGGAGAAAAACAACAGCATTTGGAGAAATTCCCTCATTTCTGACCATTGGAGTTTAAAGCTTTTACACTTCTCAAGTAGCTCCAAGGAGAGTAAAGGTGTTTTTCCTCCTCAGTGCTGCTCAGAGCATGGAATGACTCCACTTGCACAGCTCCGTATTCCATGGAAAACAATGTGTTCTCCCAGGTTAATTTTCCTGGGAGAAATGGCTTTTTAGAAGAATTCATGTGGCATTATTTCCTGATTTCAGGGACATTTGAATTATCCAGATGTAAATGCTCTAGACTGCATTTCTTACACACCCTCAGGTAAATGTGAGCTGATTCCTCAGCCCCACCTCAGCTTCCAGATCAATTATCCCTCAATATTTTCTTTTGGATAAAACCTTCCAGGCAGAGGATTATTTGCACCTATTGAGGCATGAATCGAATCCCATTTTTCTACAGGAATTAATGTAATTTCTGGGAGGGCTGGGAAGCAGAGCGAAGGGCTGGCAGGTTTTAATTTGGAGTATTTCAGGCTCGGCCTAGGTGCTGCCGGCTGGCGCTCCAAGGGCTCATCCCGCTGGGATCCGGGATCAGGACAGGGTGACAGCCCCTCCCGGGAGAGCTGCCCGCAGCAGCCGGGGCCGGGCCGGGCTGTCAGCTCCGGCGCCGGGAATCGGGCTCGGCCTGCAATTTTCCTGCAGTAATTAGTCTCTCTGTGAGTTTTTAGGCTCCGTGTCATGTTGTGAAGGCAACATGTTCGACAGCGGTACCTGCCGGGGGAGGATCTGCGGCAGCCGCATTTCTCATGCCAGACAGCGGAAAAATGGGATGCGAAACTCGGCAGCTGCGGGGGGCACGATGACTTCAGCGACGAGGAGGAGCCCAGCCAGGTGGCGAGTGCCACAGCGGCCTCCGCCTCGGCTCCCCGCGGCCTCGGGAGCTGCGGGCAGGCGACGTTCCCCCGCTGGAATCACCTGTGGCTGCTCCGGGGGAATATCCCCAGTTTTCCCAGAGTGTCCTTGCAGGAACCAGCGGAGCTCCTTGGAGCCCCGAGCGCACCGGGCGTCCCTGAGGAGAGGCAGGATGAGTGCCCAGCCGTGCCTCAGTTTCCCCAGAGGGCCAGTGCCGGCTGGGCTGCGGTGACCTCCGCGTGCCCTCTGCCCTCGGAGCACCCTGCGCCGGTGCCAGGTGGGGGCTGGCATCGCTGCCGCGGGAAATGCCAGCCTGCCCGCGCTTCCATCACTAGGCAACGGCTCGATCCCGGTTTCTGTGCTCCCAGTTGGCACCTCCCACCATGTTCTTGCTGCGCAGGGGATGCAAAGCCCAATTTCTATCTTTGGGTGCCAGTGCACGTCGGAGGCACCGGCGCGAGGACAGGGAAATCGCTGGCACGGAGCGGGCGGGTGACACGGGGACCCCGCGCCTGGAGCTCCTCGGCGCGGGGCCGGGGGCTGCCGAGCCCAGGCCAAAAAAGTTGGGAGGGTTTTTTTTTGTCACATCCCAACTCGGAGCTGCTCAAAGAAACAAACACTTTTAATGGAGCATATGCAGGCGCCGGAGAAGGAGAAGCTTCACAATGCATCTGCTGCGGGACCAGAAGGCTCCGCCGAGGTGTGAAGTGGGAGGAGAAAAATTCCGAGTGGATGATGCCAGAGAAGATTGCAGAAATATTAAGCAGAAGGAATGTAAACACGTGGAGCTGGGAGAGCTGGCACAAAGAGCCATCGGGTTCAGGGCCCGTGGGGACGGCCCCCGGCCCCGCCCAGCGCTTCCCACACCGGGAATGGCCATGGACACCTTTGCAGGGTGCTCCCCATCCCGGGAGCCTTTTCCTGCTGCTGGCTCCTGCTCGGTGTTCAAGCTGTGTTCAACGTGCCCAAGGCCAGGCTGGACACTGGGGCTTGCAGCCAGCTGGGCCAGTGGAAGCTGGCCCTGCCTGTGGCGGCAGTGGAATGAGATGATCCCCCAAATCCCTTCCAGGCCAACCCACTGCACGATTCTCTAAGGCACCCTCAGAGCTCCTCCGCTCAGCCCCAGCATCCCCAGGGCCCGGGAGCCTCGCAGATTGATTTCCACTTTCCGTAGGGAACAACAGCTTCACCGTAATATCGATTTCCACGCAGCGTGTTCCACTGCGAACACAAACACTGCGAACACCTGCCTTGGCTGCTGATAACGGGGAGGGCTCCTTATCAGCGGGAATATCACCTCATTACCCCTGTTCCGCAGCCAGGAGCGTGCAGTGCTTATCTCTTCCAGCCACTGGCCAAATTCTGCTCTCCCTCAACCCTCAGCACTGCGGAGAATCCAGCGAGGCTGCGCACTCGCGGCTGGAGGCAGCATCTGGAGCTCTCACTTCCTAATTCTTCTGACTAAAGGAATATTTCCCAGTTTCAGAGCTGCCTTTCTGCCCCCCTTTCTGCTCCGGCACGAGCAATGGGCTGGACCACCAGCACCACCAGCAGCTCCAGCACAGGGCAGGACTGCGGTGTCCCGGGAAGGGTCTCTGCCCCTCCTCAGGTGCTTTTTTGGGATCTCCAGCACAGGGTGTCCCCTGGAGCACGGGCTCCATTCCGTGCTGGGAACGGCCAGCAGGATTTCTGGGGCTGAACCGCTGAGGCTCGAACCCAAACTGACAAGAGTTCAAAAAGAAACCCAAAGGGTGGGATTAAAACTCCCAAAGTGGAGTTCTCCCCTGGATAAACAGCAGTGCCATGTCTGGGTGCTGTCCCACAGCTGACCCTCAGCCATGACCCACTCCCCTCTCCACGGCTGCTGTTTCCACCCCTCTTCCTGACACCCCTCACCACACGCCTGGTTGTCCCCGTGCTGGGAAAGGTGACTCTCTCCCGCTCGCACCCCCAGGGAGGCCGAGCCGAGGGGCCGTGGCTGCAGGGCAGCTTTGCCCGAGGTTCCGGCCACGAAGAGGCAGCGGCATCTGCCGAGGTGGCCGGGAGACAGTTTAATGTATTCCTCTGACCTTTCCGAGCGCTTTCCAGCTGCAGCTGCCTGCTGGCCCACGAGGGACCTGTGTGCTCTGCTCGGGAGATGGAGCTCCCGTCTCCCTGACCAGGGAGGGAAAGAAAGGAGCAGCTTCCCAAATGCTCCGAACCACCTGGCAGGTGCTCCCTGCCCTTCAGTGGCCATGGCTGCCCACAGGAATGGCATGGCATGGCATGGCATGGAACATTTTCAGTGACCAGCCAGCCCACTGCCTGTGGATGAAAGGTGGCTGGTGACTGGGACACAGCTGTGAAGATGTAATTCCTGCACATTCCACCGTGCTTTTCCAGGGTCACATTATAGTCTTGAACTGGCATCCCAGGGCTCTGGGTAAGGAAAGATAACACATCCATAGGCAGGATCCCAATGGAATCTATCTCCCACGTAAATTGACCCTATAGCAGGTGGCTGTGGCTCCCAGCTCCCTTCCCGAGGGCTGGGACGGCTGCTGGCACGGCAGGCTGCTCCCACTGGCACATCCAGGTATCCCAGGCTGCTCCCACCTACACATCCAGGGCATCCTGGCCGTGGATGTCACCTCGTGTGTGCACAGCAGCCTCGCTCCCCCCGAAGCCGTGGCATGCACTCAGAATTCCAGAGGAATAATGAGGGAAAGATGTTTGCCCCAGTAAATGAGCCTCATTAGAAACGTGATCGGAGCCATCAGGAGCGAGAGGTTCCTCAATTCCTTTAATACCCATCGTGGGAAGCTCCTGAAGAGTCGTTGCAGCACCTGCAGGCGGCGGTGGCTGCTCCAGGCCCCGCTCGCACCACGCCCTCCCCGAGCCCCCAGAACCGCGGCCCTCACTCCGGAGGAGCCAATGGTTTTGTGGGAAGCAGGTAATGACTATTCCCATCTCAGCAGCTTCCTAATGCAAGCTCATCCCGAGAAATATGACACATCCGCCTCCTTTGGAGGCAGCTCATTAAAGGCGGAGGGTTTGCACTCCCACTGCTCCAGGAAGATGTTGCATTTTTCAAATTTGATTCCTAAACCAATTAGTTTTCCATCCTCTAAATGCCTCCTTTATCCTGCGCACATTATCCAGCAGTGCTGTCGCTGCTTTAATGGGAATCATTATTTGAGCTGGAATGTTGGGGCTGGGGAGCCATGCTGGTTCCGGTGTGCACGGTACGGATGGAGGTGTCGTTTCCAGAGGGGCCGGCCCTGGGCCCCAGAGCAGCTGCGGTGCCCCTGGATCCCCGGCAGTGCCGGGCCAGGCTGGACGGGGCTTGGAGCAGCCTGGGACAGTGGGAGGTGTCCCTGCCCGTGGCTGGGGCGGCACTGGATGATCCTTACAATCCCTTCCAACCCAAACCACTCTGGGACTCCACGATCCCATGAAAACACAGCCTTACCTGATTCCTGATTAGCAGCAGCCCCTAGTTGTGCTCCTCTGCAGCCCAGCTCGAGGAGGAGCCAGGCCTGAGCCTCGGAACCACTGCCACGCAGAGAGCAGCCAGATTTCCCTCCCTGTGCTGCCCTCGGCAACGGTGTCCAGAATGCCATTAATAACGGAGCAGCAGTAGGTGGCTGAGGAGGGGAGGCATTAATTCCTGAAAGCAGGACACACATGGCACCCCGTCCATCGGCCAGGAGTTGGGAAATCATTCCCTTGCAATTGTTCGGCTTTAGCTGAACTGATCAGACCCCTGCTGAAAACCAAACTCCTCTCGGATTGATGCTTCCCTGACCTACATCCATGGCTTCCCAGTGGAAAAATAAATATCTAATGATGTTATAATAAATATAATTGCATCATACCTCTAATTTTATTCTATATAACTTTATAATATCTATAACATTATATATAACTATATAGACACACCTTATTACCCCTCCATACACCATAATTTTATGAATTCCAAACTACTTGGTTCGAGCTGCTGCTCACCCAGAGCCCTCCATTTGGAATAAGTCCAGGCATTGAAAACCCTGTGGAAAATCTTCCCAGGCACAGGAAGCTGCTGGCTGGGGCAGTGTATCCTGGGGGAGGTTGTGCCATACCTGATAAATCCATATTTTAATGGGCCACTGATTCTTTTTGGGGCTCAAAGGCTCCCTAACACCTCCTGCACTTCCCAAAATCGGCTCCTGAGAGTGTGTTATCCATGGCAGTGCCTTCGGGAAAGCTGGCTTTAGGTGGACATGTGCAAATATCTTGCTTTTCTACTGTCTCCCTCATGGACACAGACAAGCCCAGAAGTGGCAGCAGACAGGGGACAGGGCCTCGAGCCAGCGTGTGCCGGGACATCCTGGGAGTCATCCTGATTATTCCCTGGAAGGTCCCAGACCCGGGAAGGAGGTGTAAATAAAACCCAGGTTATTAAAGCACTGTAACGTGGTGCTAAAGAGCTTAGAGGCTCTGGAATTAAATGTGCTGCCGGTGCTGGCAGGGAAACACCGTCCCAGCCAGCAGCAGGGCACTCCCGGAGCAATCCAAGGGCAGAGGCGCTCTGCCCAGGACGGTCCCTCTCACTCAGGAACTCCCACATCCCCCAAAAACTCCCCCCTGGCATCCAGAGCGCCCTTTGGGCTCGAGGCTTTGTGTCCCCTTGTGCCACCGACGCAGGGAGCCAAAGCTGGAGTGACTTCGGGAAGTCACGGACAAGTCCTCTCCAGTATCGGCCCCGCTGTTGCTGTGCTAATGAACGAGCGGGCAGCGGGATTTCTGGGAGAAAGCCCTGCCATTCCTTACGGAGCAGCACCTCATTCCTATCACCGGTGCAGAGGCAGCGGCCGGGCGCTGGCTGTGCCGGAGCCCGCGGAAGCAGAGCTCCCGGAACCGGGGCCCGCGGAACCGGGGCCCGCGGAAGCGGAGCGCGTGTGCTTCGCTCCGTGCTGTCCAAGCAGCTGCTGCCGATCGCGCTCCCTGCAGGTATCGGATTGGGGATTAGTGCTGCTTCGCCTGCTCGTGCATCACAAGAAGTGGATGTGTAATTACATTAACCATGCTCCAGCTCCCCGCGCTCGCTTAGCCCCCACCGCTGGCAGCGCCTCCGTCCCGCGGATTTGCTCCCCCCCCGCGTTTATTTTCCAGCCTGATGTCCCTGCTCCAGGTAGGAAGCCGCACACCTGGCAGCACCTTCCAGCTTTCTCATCGGGCGCCCCAATTTGCAGCCCGGTGGTGCCTCTGCCAGAGGAAAACTGCTGCTTTTCCAACCCATCTGGGACCGTTTCCAGGAGACACTGGAGTCCCTGGGACAGGGAGGGATCTTTGGGTGATGCTTACTGCACCTCAGGAGTCTCTGGTGGGTGAAAATTGTGGAATTTCTGGTGGAAATCCTGGGAACGGGCATGAAGACTTTGAGTGGGAACCTCATGCCCCTCAGGGTGAGTCACATGTCGGTCACCCCCCGAAATGCACAAAGATTTAGCGTGTTCCCACACTCTCCCCCACACTTCCCAGTCCCGACTGAGTCCCCTTGATTAAATCAGCTTTATTTCACAGCTCCATCCTAAGAAACCTGGGCTTTGTCTCCAACAGAGTCCTAACGAAAAAACCAAACAAGTCTCAGGCCTGGGAAGTTGCTCCAACACTGTGTTAAGTTTTTCTCGGGATGTTGCTGGATTCTAAGTGCAGCTCTGGTTTGGGAATCCCTGGAGAATTAGAGACCCTTAACCAAAGGAAGCGCACGGCCTCGCCGCCATCCCACTGGCTTGAAAGCAGGGAAGAACCCGGATTCGGGGGTTTATAGCCCCCCCTCGCTGGGATGTGCCCCTTCCTGGCACAGAGCCGCCCTGTCCCCCGGCCTGGCAGCGGGAAGGAGCTGCTGAGCCGGAGGGCAGTTCCCGGCTGAGCCCAAACGAGCGCGGCTTAAGAGACTTAAAGGCCTTGGATCTCCCCTTTGGAGCAGGATTAGAGGGTGTTTGTCCTCCAGATTTGCACCAGAAGGAGCGAACTTTAATCTCCTTCAGGGCCTTGTTATCCTCTTTTCTGAGACTCATCCCATTGGATGTGAGGCATCTCCAGAGGTTCCCGGCAGGGAGAGCTGGGCTGTGCCCCATTCAGCTGCCCATGGGCCCAAGGTGGAACAGGGAAATTGCCCCTTGCCTGTGGCTGGGTTATGCGGGGAGGCTGGAAAACCTCTCCATGACCTGGATCTGCCTTTATGGGAGCTATCTGGGGCCACTGACCAATTACCTCCCCATGATGCACTTTCCCTGTGGGAGCTGCAATGTTTTGGAGCACTTTCAAAACATCAGGATGGTTGAGCAGTTGCCTATGGTAAAACCGTGCTTCCTTCACCCCTCAGGTATGGGATGTCATTAATTTTTCCAGTGATCTGGTACTTCCTATGGATAATGGACAAGGGGAATGATTAAGTCCCATTTTTTTGGTGGAGGGAGAACAGAAAAACAGAAGAGTGTGAGGAAGGAAGGGAAGCTATAATGAGACACATTCCCATGTACTTATGTTTGAAAAATCACAGAGTACAGTTCTTCCATCCTCTGCAAAGCCACAGAACATTTCAAAAGGACATTCAGCCGGGAATATCGCAGTTCATCCCCTCATTCCACCATTCCCCAATGAGAAATTCCAACAGCAATAAAGCAGGGAACTCGCTGTGCCAGTGGCAGCCTTCGAACGGATGGCTTGGCGAGGGAGAGGAGGGAAGGAAGCACTCAAAGCTCTCATCAGATGCTCCGAAAATTATTTCAGCTGCTAAAAATGCTAAACAAATTTGGATTTCAAAGGACATGTTCCAAACCCTTCCCCTTTGATAATTGCTTTTTTAGTTTTTTTTAAGCCATCTGTCATATATTTCATTCCAGTCCCAGAGGGCCGATGTTCCCCTCCCCGGAGTGCCGGGATGGGGGATGCGGCAGCTCCCCAGTGAGGCTTTGGGATTCCTTCCAGTGCCTGAAGGGGCTCCAGGAGAGCTGGAGAGGAACTTTGGGCAAGGCACGGAACGCCAGGACAAGGGGGAGTGGCTTCCCTGTGCCAGAGGGCAGGGATGGATGGGATATTGGGAAGGCGTTCCTGGCTGTGAGGGCGCGGAGGCCCTGGCACAGGTGCCCAGAGCAGCTGTGGCTGCCCCTGGATCCCTGGCAGTGTTGCCGGGCAGTCTGGGATTACCTGGGCTGTGGCAGGTGTCGCTGCTCGCGGCAGGGGCGGCGCTGGGTGATGGCCGAGGCCGCCTCCGTGCCGAGCCGTGCGTGGCTCGCGCTGTCCCTGGTTGTCCCTGGCTGTCCCGAGCTGTCCCTGGCTGTCCCGGGCTGTCCCGGGCTGTCCCGGTTCCTCCCGCGCTTTCCCGCCCTCACTGCGTGAGGGGCCGGCGGGGGAACAGCGCCCCCTGGTGGGCAGCTGGCGGCGGCACGCAGCCCGTGGGTGCCGGCCCCGCACGGCAGCGGCAGTGGCACCGAGCCCGTGGGTGCCGGCCCCGCACGGCACCGAGCCCGTGGGTGCCGGCCCCGCACGGCAGCGGCAGTGGCACCGAGCCCGTGGGTGCCAGCCCCGCACGGCACCGGCACTGCCTGGACCCGGCCGGGCCCCAGCGCTGCCACAGCTGCTCTGGGCACCCCGCACCACGGCCTCGCCACCCTCACGGGGAAAACGTCTTCCCCAAGTGCCACCTAAAAGTCCCCAGCGGAAGGCCATCTGCTCGGTTGTCCCTCGCGGCTCGGCGGCGCTGCGGCAGGTTGTGTTTTATTCCCGAAACAATGTGGTGGGAAGGTTTGAGATGTGCAAAGCGCTTTCCATGTGGTGATGTTGTTGGAAAAATATTTGCTCCCAGCTCGGAGCGCAGCATAAAGCAGAGGGTATTACATGCCTTGCTGAGGAATGAGGAGCAGCCTTTTCCCACTGCTGGGGAAGCGGGACGCTCTCCACGGAAAACAGGATGTTTTTGCCTGACGATTTTCTTATGGGGTTAGGATTTCAAATATCACTCGCAAATACCAGAGCTCGTGCTACTCCTTGCCAGACTGATAGCCCACACTGCGATGTGTAATCCTTTGGTGAACATCTTGGAGCACTTATGTCATGGCTGAGGTACCGGGGAAAAAACAGCGGCTGATTCTGTTAGGTTTGGGAAATGTTAGGATTTCTGCTAATCCTGAGTGTCTCGCTAACCCAAACACGCGCTGTGTGAGCTGCTGAGACGGCCCTGCTCCCATTGCAGCAGGAGAAGGGATGTGACCTGGCACTGCCATTGCACAGTGACACCCGCAATCCTCGGGGTGTGCCCTTGAGTGGCTGGGGTGGTCCTTTGGGGTGACCCTGGTGGTGATGCTCCCTTGGAATGTCCCCAGAGAGGACTCCGGGAGCCCCTGGCCATGTGCCCACACCCTGGAGCATCCGGCAGGAGCCGTTCTGGTGCTGTGCTGGAGAGGGATTTATCCCCATTCCAGCCCCAGCTCTTTTTGTTCCATGTGCTGAGGTCCTTGGGCTTTATTTTTTTAAGTCAGGCCTCTGAAATCTGATGGTCCTAAGGGTCTCTTTTGACATTACAGCAACATTTTGAATGGATTTGTAGGGAATCCACAAGAGAGAGGGAAAGTCTGGCTACCGTAGCGTGCGCTGACTGCAGGCAGTGAGGCTCCTGTGGTGGCAGTGCCAGAGACAGAGCCCCAGACAGAGCCGGCGGGGCTGTCCCTGCCAAAAAGCCCCCGAAATGCCAGGGAAGCACCTCCTGCACCCCTCCGCTGAGGCAGTGCTTAGCGGCAGGGCTGGACGTGGCATCCTGCCGGGATGACACTCATGGGCCCGGTTTCCCCCCAGACCGACACAAGGAAAGGGAACAGCTTTGGGGGGTCCCAGTGTCCCCCTCAGTGTCACCAGCAGCCTGGGCAGGGGGCTCCCGAGCCCCTCAGTCAGGCCTCAGGCTCAGCCTGCTCCTCGGCCCTTCGCGGAGCTCCCCTCGGGCTCTGCCTGTCCCGGCCGGGGTCCGTGCCGGCCCGGGCCTGGCCCCAGCAGCGCAGGGCTCCGGGCCCGGCAGGGCCGCGCTGGGAAGGGCTCAGGCGGCGCTGCTGCGGTCCGGGCCGAGGCCCCGCACGCCGCTTTCCTCCGGCACAGCTGGATCTCGAGTACGAACCGGGCACGAAGGTAGCCGTGCGGGCGGGCTGAGGAGCGGGCCGCGGCCCGGCGTGCGAACGGCCCGCC
>VZTG01001543.1:12319-102451 GCA_013397845.1 Melanocharis versteri
CAGCTCCCTGGGCAGCCCACGGTACCTGAGGCACGTCTCCTGGAGAGCCAGGACACTGCTGACAGCCCTAAAACCCTGGCAGGGTGGCAGCAGAGCCAGCCGGTGTTTATGGATGTGCTGCATCCGGCAGCTTGGAAGGGACTTTATCCTGCTCTGGGACCCGTGGTCGCCAGGCACGGAGCTGCTTGGCGCGGGTTCCCTCCTGCCCCTGGGGACGGGACCAGCTCCTCCCAGCGCCAGTTGCCGCTGCGGGCAGAGCCGCGGCTGTGCCGGGCTTTGTCCTCATACAGGGCCACCCTCGCCAGTGAACCCCCCAGATCTGTCCTCGGAGCATGAGGTGGCTCGGGAGCAGCTCCAGGGCACTGAAACCAGAAGAGCCACTGTCCTGAGGAGCGGCTTGGCTTCAAGGTCACACCCTGGGATAATGCAGGGGCAGACGGGAAAACGGGTCCCCTGGGAATACTGCTGCAGTTACAGGGAAAACGGAAGTTTTCCGACACTGCCCTCTTCCTTCAGACGCTGCAGGAAGGACAGGGATGGCGACAGTGGCACAAAGCCCCATAGTTTCAGTTCCCAGTCCAGCTCAGCCACTTTGCATCTCCCTCTTTCCTCCTCTCCCCTTCCCAAATCGTCTGGAGTTTTGCTGCTTGGTCCCTTCTGTTCCCGTTCCCAGCGGTTCCCAAACCAGATGCACGGGTTGGTTTGCAGGAGCGGAGCCTCGCGTGACTCCTGCAACTGCAGCAAGCCCAAGAGCAGGAGAGAATCCCACTTGGAAACGAGCGGTTCCCCCTTGAGATGAATGCAAATCGTGAAGAATAGTGGGAAATCAAGTCAAGTTAAAAGTCCTGGAAACTGTTCCCTCCTGCTGGAAGTTTAGGACTGTACAAGAGCCAAGTCCCCAGACATCAAAGTATCTACAAATTAAAATAAAGTCAGCTCTTGTGGCGCTGTAGGAAACGGGATGGGCTGGTGGAGACGCAGTGTGGGGCTCTTCCCGAGAGGAGAATTCATATGGGGAGGAGTTTTCCTCGTGGAGCACTGTGTGCAGCTGACAGGGAATTGGGGCGGTGGTTATGAAAATGCCCCTTTAAACCCGCACAGCATTCCCACATCTCTGGGCCGTGTCCAGGGCAGGTGGGATGGGTGTCCTGGAGAAACCGGGGTGCTTCCCATGGCTCCAGAACACCCAAGTGACCAGGCTAAAGCAGAGCCCAGATTCTGGAGGGTGAAATGGGGTCGGATGAATTCCTCCTTTGTTCCTTACTTTACTGGTATCAAACAAGCAACTTAAAAGTGCAGAGCTTTGGGGCTAAAAATAGCTCAGCTGTTCAAGTGGTGATTTGGTCTCGGGGAAAAAAACCTCTATTTCAATCAGCTCTTTTAACGGCCATTTGAAATTACAGTTTTTAAAATAAACTTTGGTTTTTTTCGGTGGGGGAAATGTGTTGTTCAGACTTTCCAGGGATGGAAGTGGTGGCTGGGAAGGGGGATTAAGTCCTCTATCCTGTAATTCCTGCATTGGAACACGGCTCTTGGGCACAACCCCTCCTGGCTGGGACGTGCCCCTACTCCTCACTCCATGGTTTGAAAGGCAAAGTTGGTGCTCCAGTGCTGACAGAAGCCAGTTCACCCGAAATATTGATGCCCTGAATCCCTGGAGCCAGAAGGGATGGGAGTGGCAGAGAGGGAGCCCTGGGCTCCCGGAATGGATGGCGCTCCCTAGGAATGAGCAGTTGTTTTCCAGAACTTGCAGTTCAACTCATTTCAAATGCATTAAACTCCCAATTAAAGCAATGAATCCGCGCTCACAAATGCAAATAGGAGCCCACCCGTTCTTCCAGCCCGTATCCAAGAGAAAATTCCCACTCCCTTCCCTCTCCTCGCCCCCTCAGCCTGGGTGACACGCCTGGACAGTGCCGGCTGCAGGGACATTATCCATAAAGCCTGTAATCCAATCCAGCCCTTCCGACAACAGTTTCACAGCACGCCGGGATTTTTTTAAGGATATTTTCTATTTTCATCCCGTGATCCCATGTAATGCATAGTCTTGGCATTTCTTATCACTTCCAACCATGCCTTTCGCAATTTTTTTTATGTTTGTTCCAAATTTCAGGGCTGTGCATCCTTTTTGCCTCAGACCAAAAGCCTATCGCACGTTCTCATCATTTTAATTAAACGAGGGCCAAGCCAGGGCAAATGTTTGATTTTGACTCCAAAGGTACATGCAAATCACCAATTCCATTTGATTCAGGATGGAAAAGGCTCCCTGCTACATCCTTCCTGGATACGGAATTAAGCTGCCTGCCAAACTCCGGGCTGCACAGCACTGTGGGCTGGAAATTAAAAGCTGAATTCCCACATTAAATGGAAGTTGTGCAGGCATTGTTTTTAAGATCCGCAGCGAATCCGACGGCATAAAACTCGGATCTTTTCACTCGAGGCAAGCGCCGTTGGAATTCATCAACTCCCAACAAGCAAAGACTGAAATTTGCATTAAATGGCTCCGGAAACAAAATTTCCCAGCATGGGAATGATCTCCAAATGACTTCCTCTTGTAATGGCTTCCCATTAAAGGCACTTCCAAGTGCAGCTGCGGAGATGGCACCCATGGAAGGTACGAACCCGCACCTTGGGCTGGAAGGCGGTCCCGGCAAAGCGTGCTAGTTCTATCCGGACAAACCGGGACCGCTCCCGACGTCCTGGGAACGCCGGCGCTGGGTCTGGAACGGCCGTGGGGACGGCGTGTGGAGCCCGCAGAGCTGAGTCCCCGTGGAAGTGCTGGGGCTGGGCCGGGGGCTGCCCCTTCTGCTGGCCTACAGCATGGGACGCTGGGGGCTGGAAGGGCCCTGAAGGGCCACTGCGTTCCACTGAGGAGCGGTGGCTCGGGGAAGGCAGTGGGAGATCTGGGAATGCCAGGAGGCCCTGGCTTGGCTGGAATGTGCCTTCCCCACCCTGGGAATGCGGATCCTTGCTCTGAGAGAGGTCACCCTCGGCACCGAGCTGTTCCCTCTTCCTGTTTGGAAGCAGCTCTGGTTTTGTTATCCAGGAGAGCTCCTCGCTGGGGCTCGTCACCCCCGTCTCGTTCCTTTCCTGGAGCCCCTCGGTGGGGCTGGCAGTGTTGTGCTTTCTGTGTGGAAGCTGATGAGAGCTCTGGACTTGCCCAGCAGCTCAACCCTCTCCCTGCTGGGTTTCCAGCCCCTCAGTGCCCTCATTCTCCTGCCCCGCCTGCTTTCTTCTGGATCTAAATGTTTTTTCAGACCAACTGGATTTGAGTTATTTATTGGGAGCGTATTTTCCCTGGAAATAAATCGGCGGGGCTGTAATTTGGATGTAATGTTCCCCAAAAGCCATTCAGGCAAAATCTCTTTTTAACTGTGGCTAATTACGGATCCGCGGCTGCTCCGCACCAAAACCGGGAGCAGCCAACGGAATGTTGATTATTTCTCCCACAAAGGGGAAAAATCATAAATTCTTTCTAATGGGATCTTTAATAATAAAAAAGAACATAATCATTACTATCCAAAGACGGATGGCTTCCACGGGGCTTCCTCACCAGCATTTTGTCTGATTCCATCTCCGTTGCACTCGCAGCATTAATTATTGGAGACTAATTAGGCAAAATTGCAATGGAAACCCTAATGAAAACGGGTGTCCCAAACCCCAAACTCTTCCTTTCTTTCCGAGCCTTCCCGGAGCGTTGTGGGCCCCCCTCCCTCAGCTGGCTTGGCTGGTGCTGGAGTGAGCCGCAGCTCCCCGCAGCCATGGACAGCCCTCCTGTGCCCGCTGAGCGCCCAGGACCGCTCTGCTCCCCGCTCCCGGCCTCTCCCGCTGCTCCCAGCGCCGCAGGTATCCCGCCTGCTCCGTGCCCCGCTCCAGCTGGGCTGCGAGTGCTGACGGCGCCTTTGCTCCGGCGGCTCGGCGCTGCCTCGGCTCAGCAAGGTCACAGATTCCTGCCTCCCCGGGGGCAGCTGTCCTGCGATCCGGCCTCCGCAGGAGAGCTGGAACGCGCCGGATTTCTGCTCACCCCGCAGGCTTTCTGCAGAGCAGGGCAGCAGGGAGAGATTATCCTGCTCCATGCTCCAGCTCCATCTCCATCCCAGCATGGGGATAAAAAAAGCGGGAAATACCAGGAAGTGGAGTTCCTTCTGTTGGATAATGAACGCATTGATTCCTGTGCAGTACCCCTAATTTCAGGCGCGGTCAGCTGTCCGGGACCTTGTCCCGTGTTTGTGGGCACTGGGAGGATGCAGCATTCCCCCTTTGCCGCAGCCTCCAACACATGGCAGAGCACGTTTCCCCCTCCCACCTTCTCCCAGGCTGAACAAGCCCAGCTCTCTGTCTCCGCTCTCAGGGCATGTTTTCCGGGTGGGATGCTTCTCCCTGGCCCGGCTCCAGTGGCTGCACAGCTTCTCCCAGGGCTGTGCCCAGGCCAGAGCTGCTCTGCAGCTGAGCCCTTCCCGGAGCGAGGCCTCTCTGCGCGTGTCCCACATGGCATTCCTGTTTGGCCATCCCGGCACCGTGTTTGCTGTTCGTGCAGCGGGGTGACACTGTGTGCTCAGCCCAGACACAACCCAGATTGCTTTCCTTGGAAACAGGCCCTCGGATAATGTCTTCCGAAATAAAAATAATCATTACTTGACGCTGTGTCCTCTCCAGTTTTCCCAGCAAGGCACAGCTGAAGTTTGCTTTTCCTTTTTTTCCCCTAACCTTTTTCCCTACCATCCATGATCAAGCAGAAAGGCTGTGGATTCCCCATCCCTGGAAGATGATTTTGGGTGCAATTGCCTGCAGCTCGGGCTGTACCAGTGCAATGGTGATCTTAATAGTTAGGTAATTTCCTAATGATTAGATTATTTGTTAATAATTAGCCCACTAAAGGCAGGATCTCATCAGGCAGGAGTCATTGGAGGCGCTGCTCCTGTGATTTGGGAATTGCACTCTCGGAGTCCAGGGCCCACAGAGCCCCTTCTTTCGGCATCACGAACTCCCGGAGAGCAGAAAGTTTCAGTCATGGAGCCTCTGCCATCCGGGTTTCTCCCTGTGCCTGCCGAGAGCTCCAGGAGCCGCACCTGGCTCTGCCCCAGCACTCTCTCTGTGCGGACACTGCCGGCCGCTCCTCAGCCCGGAGCATCCTCGGGATCTCCTGGGAATGCCCGGGATCCGCCTGCTGCCCCGCACCGACAGTCCCGGGGTCTTCTCCCTCCTCCGATCCTTGTGGAATTAATTAAAGGGGAAAAGGGAAGGAAAAGGCCTTCTCTGCCGGCTGCTGGGAGCCGCTTTTCTCTTTGCAGCAGGCTGTTTACGGGGGTGTTACAAACAGTTGGGGATGGTAATGAAGCGGAGAATGGGATAAACAGAGGAAGAGCCCGAGTTTTCCTGCAGCCCCCAATCACCGGAGCTGCCGGTTCCCCCTCGGAGAGTTACATCAGCATCTCCATTGCTTTTCCCTCATTACCTAAGAAGATTAAGGGCTTTGGGTTTGCAAAGTCCACTCTCTCTTCCGCGGGTATTTAGCGGGTGTAATTCCCGATTAAGTTTCACTGCAGCTTCCCGGGGAGCAGAGATCCCTTCAGGAGCGCGGGGTGAGATGGGCTGCCAGATATCCCTGTCAGATGTGTGGCACGGCTCCTGCGGAACCTAATGGGATTTGCATTCCAGCGACTGCCGGAATAATCTGCCCCCAAAGCTGCTCCCATCACACTTGTTAAGCGTCTCTAAAATAATAAGGAATAAAAGTAAAGCGCTGGGAGGGGGAGATAAAATCACTGCCTGTGTAGGGGTAACCCTGAGCAGCAGCTGGGATGTGCTCTGGGATCTCAGGCACCCAGGAGCAAATCCAGGGGCTTTCCTAGGGCACACCTTGATCTTACAAACCCCCTGCTTTTTAAAATTTTATATCACCACGGCCCAAAACTTCCCTGAATCCAGATAAGATGAAAATCTAGCCAAGGAGGGGCAGATCCCGCAGCCACCAGACAATTCCCATTCTTAGATCTGCTCCTCGTGCCTTGAGTTCTGGAGCTGCTGGGGAGGCAATCCCACCTGCAGGTCCATTCCCTGATCCCTTCAACTCTGCCTGGCACGGCCTTCTCCAGCACCGCGTATTCCCAAGCCACAAAACTGCACATTAGTGTGGTTTTCAAAACTCTTAGAGGAAAACAGAAGCCTGGAATCATCAGGAATTTTCAGCCCATACCCAGGAGATGAAACAGAGTTAAACCTGCTGAGTTTGACTCAATGCTTTTGATAAGGAACAAATTTTGGGGTGGAAGGGGAGCGAGGCAGAGGTGGCACGGCTGGGACCAAACTGGGCTGTGGAGGGTGTTACACACACCCTACTCCCAGGGGTAGGCGTTACTCAGGGTGTGCTCACACAGCGGGACAGGATCGGCCACGCTTAAGGAGATTATTTCCCCAGTGCCTCGCATGGACACGCTGCGAGACGAGTGTTGATAGTATTGCTTTCCCCTCCTGATCCTGGAGCCCATTGCTCTGGATAACAAAGCCCAGACCAATCCCCAGGGAATTACTGGAGTGATTTCCCTAAGACCATCCTGCTCTTACCACGGCAGGGTAGAAATGAGGATTTCTCAGCACTGTCAGCAGTGTCTAATCCTCCTTCTCTAACCTGTCTGGCAGCTCCGATCGGAGCGTGCTGGGAAGAGGGAGCAGTGTGGAGTCAGCAGGAACTGGGAATGTGCAAGGCGGAAAAAGGAATCAATCGAAAGGCAGGGAAAGAGCTTTACAGGTTGGTGTTGTGGCTCCAGAAGAGCCCTCAGCTCAGGAGAACCCTTGCTCTGCCTGTCCCGTGCCCGGTGAGGATGGAGGGAGCACTGGGAGGGCACGGCAGCCCCAGGGGCGGCAGTGGGAGGACTCCTCGTCCTGCAGCTGTGGGATCCTGGCATGCTTTGGGCTGGAGGGGACCCAAAGATCCCCCAGCTCCAAAGCCCTGCCCTGGGCAGGGATGCCACCCGCCCATCCTGGCTGCTTGGGGCCACATCCAACCCGGCCTTGAAGGCTTCCAGGGATGGGGCAGTCGCGCCATGGAATGGTTTGGGCAGGGAGGGGCCTTTAAAGGCCAGCTGTTCCAGCCACCGCTGGGCACTGGCCGGTGCTGGGTGGCTGCTGTGGCCCGGTGCCAGATGGGTGCCGTGCGGATGCCGTGGCTGGTTCTGCTGGCTCCTGGGGGTGCTGGAGGGGGCTGGCTGGGTGCTGAGCGCCCATGGGCGCGGCGCTGGGAGCCGCGCTGTTGCAGACACAGCCAGATTGGCCAGCAGATGGTACATCCCACTCTCGGAGAAATATTTGAAAGGGCAACAAAATACAGCAGAAGCCATTTGACAGCCCACATGGCTCCGAAGGAATTAGCCAAACTGGCTCCGCTGGAAGCACAGCCAGTGCTCGGCAGAGCTGGAGCTGCGGCTCAGGGAGCCACCCAAACATTCCTGGCTTTCCGTGCTGGGCTCTCCTCGCATCCCTGGTGCTCCTTCCTCTCCCGCAACCCTTGGGATGTGGCTCAGCGAAAGCCTGGGAGATGCACTCCCGAATCCCAGTGGTCACATCTGGACCACACAAGCCTGCCAGGCACTGTAAAATCCCTGCATTTCCCTTCAGTCTCTACTGGAAGAGGGGAAGCCAGCCAGGCGCGATTCCTCCCCCGGCTCCAGAAGCCTCTTGCTCCTCACGCAATCCCTGGAGAGGAGAGGAGAGGAGATTTCCCAGCCCTCTGCATCTCCTCACCCGCCCCAGCTCTGCGCACCGAGCCTGGAGCTTCCCACCGCAGAGCTCGGCATATGGCACCAGCCTGGGAAGCACACTGGGGTGGGAGACTGGGAATGCTGGGAGTGCAAGGCTGGCATTCCGGGCCGGACCGGCACAGCTGAGCTCCGGGAAAAGGGGCACCGGGATGAGCAGGGGCTGCTCCCACGCAAAATAAAGAGCCACGAGAGCCAGGGGGTGCTCTGAGCGCTGGAGCCCTTCTGAGCCAGGCTGGGAGAGCTGGGAATGCTCAGCCTGGAGAAGAGAAGGCTCCAGGGAGACCTTTCTATGAAAGGAGGCCCTGAGAGTCCTAAGTGTGGCTGGGGGAGAGTCTCTGCCCGGCAGGGATTTTGGCAGTCCTGGCACAGCCTCTGTGGCACCTCTTCGTGCCGGGGAGCCGGTGCGTTCCTGTGGCAGAGCAATATTCCTGTCTGCCACCGGAGCCCGTGCGGAGCCTTTTCCCTCTCCACTGCCCACGAGTGCAACCCGGCAACTGCTGACTGGAACGTTTCTATTGTGGAGTTTATGCTAAATATGCATATCTTAATTGCATTAGTCAAAATAATTAGCTAATATATTTTTGCATAATGACGAGGTAAGCAAATATCACCAGAGCTCAGTGCTTCGTGCCTGAGTAAATTTGGGAAATTAATAGACTCCCAATTTCCTAATTATCTGTCTTTTATTCCAAACTCAAACAATGAAATGCTCCTGCGTTTTGTCATTTAGTTTGCGCCTTGGAAAATTTTAAAGCACCTGTTTTTCCATTTTTTCCCCTCACTTTCACAAGGAAATGGGAATGATCCTTCCTCCCCTTCCCTGTTTTAGGCACTCAGAGTGGAGGATCACAAAGTCCTGAGCTTCCTGATTTCCAGGGACATTGAGAAACACGTGAAACACCCCAACAATTTCAGAACCAGGCAGTTTGAGCAAAATCCCTGGAAACTCCTTCTGAGGAGAGGTTCAGGTTGGCTATTAGGAAAAAATTCCCTACTAAAAGAGTAAGAAAGCCTTGGAACAGGCAGGCTGGAGTCCCCATCCCTGGAGGGATTTAAAGCCCTGTGGATGTGGCACTTGGGGCCATGGGGCAGCGGTGGCCTTGGCAGTGCGGAATGGCCGGACTTGGGATCTTGGGAGGCTCTTCCAACCCTAATAACTGTCAGCCCCAGAGCAGGAATCCCTCCTGCCTCCACAGGGCTCTCGTGGCCCCTGGCTGGGGGCCAGCTGGGTTTTCCAGGCTTTCTGCAGGAATCTGGGGCTGCTCTCCTCATTTTATGCAAATGCCGTGCAGGCCGAGCGCAGCGGGTTCAGCCCGTGTTTGGGATATCGCTGTCAGGAGCTGTCTCGGGAAACTTCTGCAATATAAATGAAGCAGCTGGTATTAGGGAAAGTGTGAAGCTCTTGTTTCCCTCCGTGGGGCTGGGGGAAGGGAAGGGGAGTGGGTGTGCTGCAAGGTTTGTCACATCGAGCCGAGACATTCCGTGCTCGGGAACGTGGCTCCAGCAGAGTCTGGGCCCTTCTGATGATTTTGCTTGCTCCACCAGCCTGTTCCAGGAAATCTGCTGATCCTGTCGCGCCGCGTCGCTCGGCAGCTGTTCCTCAGCCCTGTGGCACATTTCCATCTCGTGAGCTCTCTGCTGGGAATTCCGCTGGGAAGCGGGGCCTCAGTGCCCAGCCCAGCCCCCCGAGCAAATCCAGGGACCCTCGGCATGATGTTGTCCATGCTTTTGGTTCATTTCCTGATCTGGGAAATCCGGAACACCCACTCTGAGCGGAATGTTTCTGACAGAAAACCAGAATCGATGGATGTGATCCCCACACTGCTCCAAGGCAGACACCTGGGGCTGGGGATCCTCAGGATCCCAGCAGATGCTCAGGATTAGCCCCGCAGGGATCTGCAGGTGAGATCTCCTCTTTGGATCTGCTCTTCCCTCTGGGATGGAGCGATGTCGGATCCCCCCAAACCCACCAGTCACTCGCTCGTTTTCCAGCTGGGATGATCGGCACAGGGACTGAAAGGCAAGGAAGAGCCCAGCACTGCTGTGGGGGATCCCCACAGGGGTTGTCTCCAGCAGGTCCTTGCAGCTCCTGATGTCGAGCCGCTCCTTTGGGATGCTCCTGCCATCCTCTCCTCCCTGGCCCTGGGCTTCTCGAAAGTTTTCACCCGCCTGGGGATCCCGGCTGTAACATTTGCAGCCTTTTCGCGCCCCCTCAGCCAGATGTGGTGGCTTTGCCAGGGGCTGGGTGGGACACAGAGCTCCCAGAATCATGGAATCACAGCCCATCCTGAGCACATCCCCAGCACGCCCCGGCAGCCCTGGCCCTGATTGAGAGGCGGCTGCTCCCATGCCTCCATTGGAAGTAGTGCTGTCAGCAATATCACACGAGTGATTTCTTTATCAAAGGTCATTACCAATTATTTTGTAAAGAACTGACGCCTCGGTAATGACCTGATTTTATCTTGTTTTTTATGTAGGTCATTTATATTTCATTATTGTCGTGTTATGGCCTATCTGCTCCCAACGAGGCACCCATTAAACACAGCGCCGTCGCCTCCGTGGCACAGTTATTGCCCCATATTTCATCTCCCAGTTTATCTCCTGCTCTGGAGAGCATCACTCCCTGTTAGTTAAAGTGCTGGATAAACACACACGCTCCTCCCCAGCACTTGCCCTCTGTGTTTCCACTCCATCCCCACGGACAGCAGCAGGGAATTTCCTATTGATTTTAAATCCAGAGCTGGTGCAGGCACCTGGATGTTCTTACATCACATCCCTGTGAGAGGAGCCCGTTACTCCCACAAGGAAAGGCTGGAATTGTTTTATCTTTGCCTGTGGGATGATGCATATGGTGATTTATTTTATTTAACCCTCAGGATAACCACAGGTAGATCCTGCATCCCCTCAGTTTGCTTCTCCATTCTTGGGGTTGCCCAAATTGCTGTCACCGTGGCCTATCCCAGTGCCTCTTTTCTAATGGAAACCTCTCCTTTACATGGAAGCAGGACGTGGATGAAGCTTTTTTCCCAGGACTTTGTGTGTGTGGCTCTGTGGCAGGGGAAGTGCTGTTATCTGCTGAAGCATCCCAATGGATGCACAGACGAGGAGGAAAATAGCTCCCCACACACACCAATTCTCAGGCCCAGCTGGGATCTCTCAGCTAAAAACAACAGCGACGAACCCAAAAAAGCCCCCCCAACCCCTCAAATCTTGGGAAAGACAGTAATTCCCACTGCAATCTGTTCTTTCCATGCTGCCTGGTTTATTATTAACCACCACTACTCTTGATTTCTCGTGGCATCGCACCGAGTAGCAACTCCTGAAGGAACGTCTGGGGTTGGAAGTTGTGTGTAAAATGTGTTTGGGGGAAGGGGCCAGGGCTCCCTCTCCGATCCATAACCAAGGCGGTCACATTGTAGGGGTTCAGGACAGCCACCGCACACCCCATGAAATGTATCAACTCCATCCTCATGAAATCCTGCTGGGCTCAGGGACTGTCCTGCAGTTCCTCACATGGCTTTCCAGTTTATCCTGTCTCCTCCACATATGTGGGAATGCGTGTGGAAGGGAGAGCGGACTCGTCCAGAGCGTAGATATAATTTCTGAGGGTATTAAACAAGGACACACAATAAAATGTGTTTTATTTCAGGCTCAAAGGAATGAGAGCCCCATCATGCCGTCATCCTCTCCTTTTGGCAGCATCCTCCTGGATGGGGATAGAAGCAAGTGCCCAGCTCCAGTGAGGCCGAGTGAGAGGTGAGTGCTGGAGACAGGGAAGGTATCCCAATTAATGACAAGCCAAAGCAGAACCCTGCTCTAGGCTCATTCTGCAGTGGGCTGCCTGGTGTTAGCATTTACTGCCCCTGCTGCCAGCAGAGTGTTCAATAACCTACGGAGCATTTCATTGCCATTCCTAAGGAATTCCAGTGGGATTAGCAGGTGGATAGCAGGCAGTAACACCTGACAGAGCCTGGTTTTACCCCCAGAGCCCGGAGTGGGGACACCAGCGCTGCCAGCAGGATGGGGATTGGGTCTGGATCCAGGGGAGCTCCCAGTCCATGAGCTGGGGCTCTGTGCCCGGGCACTGCTGTGAGGAGCAGCCCCAGCCTGGGGTGACGAGGGGCCCAGCTGCCATCCAGATGTGGATCTCGCAGCATTCCCATGCTCCTGCCGCCGCTCTGAGTGGCCAGAGAGTTCATTAATAGCGATTCTGATTGAGCACAGGAGCACCTCGAAGAGGAGCTGAGAGCTCACCCTCGCCGCGGCTGGACGCCAGGCAGGACCATCCAGGAGGGCTGGCAGGTAGCTGCAATGGCTGTCTTGGCCAGGCGTGTGACAGAGAAGCCCAGAACCGCGGCGGGCTGGCACAGCGGCCCCGCTCGCTCTCACCCCGCTCCCGACCTGCTTGGAAAGCCAGGCACGCAGGGCTTGCGGGGGGCTGATAAATCAGCGGCTCCCTCGCTGCATGGGGGATGTTCTGCTGGAAAAATAAAGCGCCGAAAGAACGGGTGACCTGACAGATGCCAGGAGAAGTTACGGAGCCAGGCTGCGGGTGATGGATGCTGCGGGTGCGAACAGGAGATGTGAGACACGACACCGGCTCCGGGAAAGGTGACAACAGCTCCGGCGGCGCGGGAGCGGGGACAGAGCCGCGGGGAGGGGACGGGGGGAGCTGGCACAGCCCGAGCGTGGCTGCGGGACAGGGGAGGGGACAGGGGAGCTGGCCCGGCCCAGCTGCGGGCCGCAGCCCGAGGATCCCGGGGGGCGGCCCGGGCGCGGCGGGAGGCGGAGGATGGCCGCGGCTCCCGGGCGCTGCGGGGAGGCTCATTTTATGCATAGGTGACTCTGCCAGACACGTCTCGTGCTCTACTTAGCATTTCGCCTCCCCTGCCACCGTGGCATGTGCGGGCGCAGATGGTACCATTTATCTTTCATTCCCTTTCCCACTGGCAGGTAGGGCGGGACACGGGGACACGGGACAGCGGCCCCGGCCCCTCCCCGGCCCCTGCAGCTGCCCGCGCGTGGTTTCCCTGTTCGCTGGGTGCTCCAGACACATCCCATCTGGGAGAAGCTGTTGTGACTCGGTGCCCCTGCTCAGGGGCTGTGAGCTGCTGTGAGCCTGCTGGGAGCAGCAGAGGGAGGGAGGAGGGATGCACGGCCTGTGGATGCAGGGCCAGGCTGATCACAGCATCACCGAGGTTGGGAAAAACTCCCAGGATCATCGAGTCCAGCCTGTGCCTGGTCCCCACCTTGTCCCCAGCTCCGTTCCCTTCCCTGGACACGCTCCATGTCCATCCTGTCCAGAGGAGCCCAGAACTGACCCCGGGACTTGGGGTTTGGCCTCAGCAGTGCCCAGCCCAGGGGTCGGGCACTCCCTGGGCCTTCTGGCCTCGCTGATTTTAATTCCCACAAGACATCCCTAAAATGCACAGAGGGCTGTAGATAACAGCACTCCCACTTCAGTTCAGGCAGGACTGGGATTGTTCCATCTCCCAAACTTTTCAAATAATGCAGTAATTTCTGTACAAATGGGGCCCTGTTTGATAACTTCATGAAGGCATTTACCCAGTTTAATTAAAGCAGCAGCCCTGCCTTGTCCACCAAATAAGGCAAAGAGTTTTAAAATATTACACTCAATTATACTTATAAATCTTGCCCAGGTAATGAACATATTCTTTAGATTGCAGAAGAACCGGACACTTATCTTACTCCTAAAGATAAACCACCACATCCATATAATGCATTGCTAAGCCTCCCTTTTCCCAGCCGCAGCGCCCGGAATCCCATTTTCTATTAAATAATAATCATTGTAATTAATAGACTGGTTATTTTATCTCCCTAATCTGGTTACAGCCATTTATCAAAGGTATGTAAATGAGGGCGGCAGAAAGCCGTTCATTATGATTTTCCAAAGGGCCCGTGTCTCTCGCTGGAGCATGGAAAATGTAATTCTCTTGAACTTAATAAGATACTTGACTTCGTGTCATTCCCGGGAAGCAAATCCAGTCAAGCCTTGGCTTTTTTTCTGTCACACTCAATTTGTTTGGCTCACAATCCCCCATCAGTTCAGGCTGTTTGCCACGAGTGTTCCCGTGGATGGCACGCCGGAGGGCGGGGTGTGGCTGAGGGATGGGATAGCCGCCTGCTGCGGTGTCCCAGGGGAATGGCATTCCCTGCGTCCCAGCCACCCGGGGCCAGGGCACGGCCTCTGCCAGGCTGGCACAGGCTGCACCCCTGGCAGTGGCCCGGGCCAGGCGGGACAACCTGCTCCACTGGAAGGAGTCCCCGCCCATGGCAGAGACCATCCTTAAAACCCCTCCCAACCCGAGTGAGGCCCAGAGCCCCCGGTGACCATCGTGTGTGTGTGAGATTTGCATGCCGTTAATTCCAAAGCACCTGGAAAGGAGAAGGAAAACATTCCAAGGTGTCACACAGCTCCTGACAGAGGCGGCGCGGCTCCCGATGAAAGGGAGCTGATTAATGACAGCCCCGGAGATAAGTGGCACTTTAACCAACTTTCCCCGTTGATGTATGATGACATAATGTCCCCTCCAATTAATGACAGGGACATAAAACACCTGGATTGAGCGCAGCAGATGTTGCTTTCCTGGTTAAACGCACGCAGAGATTGGCTTTTGAAGGATCAGTGGGAATGTGGCTGGTATTTGTTCTGTCCCACGTGTGAGCACGGGAGGGGATGTGCTCCTTACTCCCAGGAGTAACTCCCAGGCCAATGCCTGGACCTCAGGGTTATCCATGCTATCTCCAAAGGCTTCTCTCCCAAAGGAGCTCTGAGCGACTTCCAGACACATGGAGAGGGTTTGAGATGTCTACAGGAATGGTGTCACCCAGACAGGCTGGGAGAGCTGGGAATGCTCAGCCCGGAGAAGGGAAGGATGCTCAGAGGATCCTGCCTTTCCCCCTTGGCTTTGGAGTGTTTCTTCCCACTAAACACAGAAAGCAGCGTTGCATTTTCCCATTGTTTTTCACCTACCTGCTGTCCCCACGTGATCCCAGGCCCGGGAGGAGCCCCAGAACCCAGGAGCTGTCACTCCCCTCAGCTCCCGTGCTAATGAGCAGCTCGCACTTCCAGGACTGCCTGCTCCGTGTCTCCGGAGCCTGGGAATGCGGGAGCTGCAGATGGGCTCCACGGAGGAGTTATTTATAGAGCACGAGTGTTCCCAACCCTTCCAATCCACTGCAAGCCTTGCAATATTAGGCTCAGCTCTTAAAGGCCCAGTTGCTGTGATTCTGGAGAGTTCAGAGGGTCAATCAGGAACGTGGAGCAGAGAAATGTACAGGACATTTCCTGGGAGTGACCCTTCCCTCCTCCTCCTCACAGGGATCAGAGGAGTCACCCCTGGGCTTGTGCCAGCGGGGAGCTGGAGCCCTCGAATCCAGGGCCACCTTGCACTGGCATCAGCTCAGAGCTGCCACCCCAGACCATTCCTCCAGGAGCTCTCGGCCCATTCTTCTGGAAGCACTACGTTTCCCTGAGGGCTTTTCCTGGGTGCCACTGCCCCAGGTTTCTCCCCGTTAGTGAATCCCTGTAACACCAAATAACCCGGAATCACCCGCCAGTGGATTTACCCCTTTTGCCTTGGTCTCTGCCACAAAATTCAACGGCAAAGGTAAAAGCTTCTTTTCCTTCACTCCTCCACTGAATGCAATAGGCAAAATCACAATTTTTTGGGGGGTTTCCCCCTTTCTGCTGCACTCACCCTTCGCGGAGCCCGGGGAGGACAGATCCCACTCTGGCACCTCGTGGGGGCTGTGTGGAGGCCGGAAAGCACAGGAACATCCCAGCTCCTAGACAAGGAACAAAAATCATGTCCAATTATCACAGCTTTCCTAAAGATCCTAAAATATTGCTTCCATAAGTCAGGCTGAGGCAGAGAATTACATTCATTTCAGCCTCCTGAGATTAGAGAAGAAGTTCAAGTTTCTGGTCGAGATAAATAAGATTTCCTTAAAGCAGTTTAACAGCTGCATCGAAAAAAAACTGGGAGAAAAAAAAGGGAAGAGTGAAGACATCCATTTTCTGCAATCAGTGGCAGGTGCAAGTCAAGGGCATGGCCTTTAGCAGGACCCAGGGCTTGGCCGGAGCTCTGCCAATTAATCATCCAGCAAAATGCACTTGACAGCTTGGAGAAGGCTCCGATTCCTTTTCTCATGATTGCGCTGCTAATTCGGCCTTGGAAGGTACGGAGAGCAGGAGAGACTTGGGGAAAAGCTGTCAAGGGTTCGGATACTGGGGGTTTTCAGCATTTCTGAGCTGGTTCAGGCACTCAGAGCTCCCTGGGAAAGGATTCCCCCAGAGCTGGGAGTTCTCCCCAGGGTTAATCTGTGCCCGTTTTCTCTTAGGAGTGGCAGAATTCCCTCCTTTGTTTCATCGCTGTTTTATTTCAGGTAAAGCTGGTGGGGGTTGGTTCCCAAAGGCACAGCTGGAGTGCCAAAGGCCCCGTGGAAAGGGGACACAATGCTTCCAAGAGCTGCTCAGGTGATCTCCGAGGCATCCCTGAGATGGACTCCACGGAATCAGAGCTGCCTACACACCAGTGGGGATCCCAGGTGCCTCGTGTCCCCCTAAAGCTCAAGGAAAAAAGAGGAAGCAGCCACTGGAGTGTGTGAGTGGTCACTGTCACACTGGGGGTGAAGAGGGACACTGAGAAGGGGCAGCTGAGGGGTAAAACTGGGATGAAATCCGGATAGGGAAGTGCAGTGGTGGTGGTGGGATGTGGGGTGTCCTGGCAGGAATACCTGTGTGGGTCGGTGCCCCCGTGCAGGTGCTGGTCCTATGCTCCCACAGCCCCAAATGACACATGCTCTGGTGGGGACAAGCCCCAAGGGAAGGTCCTGCCCGGTGCTGAGGGTGCTCAGAGCCAGGCTTTATCCCGCATTCCCCTTTTCTCCAGTGGAGTTGTGTGGTGCCGGCGTCTCCCAGACTGGAGCGGCTCTCCGGGGACTGGGGCAGGGGCTGGCACATGTCACTGCTGCTTTATGTAAGGGCTGGCTGCACTTGCTATTTTTAGGCCCGTTAATAAAAAGGATTGTTCATCATTATAGCGGCTTAGCAGGCACAAATCACGGCCCCGGCGAATCTTCGGGGGAAGTGAGGTGATTCATCCCACTAATCCCCGCTGCAAAGTCCCCTAAATCCCGGCTCCAGTAAGTGGGTTGGAGGCCGAGACCTCTGGGTTCCTCTCTCCACTTGCTTTTTGGGATGCCAGATTTCCTGTTTGTGTTCCTATTTACCCCCCAAACCCAGAACCTGAGCCCTAGAGCACCACCTAAGCCTGAGCTTAACTAACAGGGCCAGTCAAACATTCCTAAGGCGCAGTCTAAACAAGCGCGGGAAGGGAAAGCTGCTTTTTTCCCTTGAAACAGAAAACTCCACATGAAAAATGCTTTGTCCTGGAAGCAGCAGCAGTGAGTTATCCCGGCAGCTGGGCAGGAACGGTGGGAGGTGGGAATGGGGCTCCCTCCTTTCAGGGAAACACGGACAGCCAAGCACAGCAGGAGCTGGGAGGGCTCGGGGAGGGAGGAAGCACTAGGAGCGCGGGGTTACTCTGGAATGGAATCTGCATGGACACAGCTCCCGTCCAGCACTGCAGGCTTTGGAACCTGAATGAGCGAAGGAAGATCACGGAACCACAGAAGCTGGAAGGGACCACAAGGATCAGCAGAGTCCAGCTCCTGATTTATTCTGTGTTCTCAGTCTCGATCTGTTTTTCCCACCAAGAAAAGAGATGAGCTTTTCAGTGGAAAAGGCAGATAGGGACAAGGAGAATGGAAGTTCTTGGAATATTCCAAGTATGTCAAGCCCATGGAGACCTGAGGATATTTACTTTGGCACCAGGGCCGATCGGTGATTAAATGACTTGAGGTTGTCTCGGAGGCTGCTCTTGGTAGAGATATCCAAGTTTTCCACTGACCTTCCAGCTTCCCAGCAATGCCTCCTTGCCATCTGCAGCGGGACCCACCCCACAGGGAAAATCCACCCGTGTCCCTCAAATTCCCTTTCTGCCCCACCCACCCAGCAGGGCTGTGGGCTCGCTGCCTTGGCCTCGGGAATACAAAGGGAATTTCCGGGAAACCCTTTCCCCCTGAACCCCATGGCTGTGCCAGCACCACACGGAGATCTTCCCACTGCGGCCCTGCCCCTCCGCCTCCCTCACCGGCTTCCAGTCAGGATTAAATTAGGATTACATTTCTCAGCCTCTAGAAAAGCCCAGGAAAGGATGAAATGTGGGATTAACAGTCTGGGGAAATCTGTTGGTTGCTCGAAGATCTTGACCGGGTAATGTGGAGATTTTGGGAAATTAGGAGTTTGAAGTGCTGCGGAGCAGCCTGAGCTGGGCTTACAGCTAAGTCCCCTAATCCCTTGGATTCCCAAGTCCATGCGAAGAGCTGGAGGATGCTGCAGGATTCTCCTTTTTCCCAGAGCTGTGTATTTTTTATGGGATGCTGTCTTTCCCTGTGTGGTGGCTGGGAGTAGTCAAGGTCTCCTGGGGGAGCAACCTGGGATTGTGAAAGGTGTCCCTGCCCATGGATAGGGAGGAATGAGATGATCCTTAAAATCCCTTGCAGCAGAAATCATTCCAGGGTTCCGTGGCTCTGTGACCTAAATCCATCCACAGCCCATGAACTGGTTAAACCCTCCTTTGCCTCATGACCAGCGACCGGAATGCGGCACATTGCACCACCCAGAGCAATAATAATAAATACCAATAGCCAACACCATCCCACTCTCCCGGTGGCACAGAAGGGGGGTTCCTGCCGGTGGCTGGGAGCTGAAGCAGAAAGGGTTAAGGGGACAGCAGGCCCGTGTCCCCGCTCGGAGCAGAGCGGAGCGGAGCGCAGCTGGGGCCGGCACAGCCATGCATCTTTATTAGCAGGCAGCCCGGCAGCTGCGTGAGCGCGCAGCAATTACTGCGCGTACCTGCGCCGGGGCCAGGTGTGCGCTGCCAGCCGCGCTCCTGCGCCTCGCTGCCGCTCCCCGAGATGGATGGAGGCCATTAGGCTGCTGCCCCGTCAGCACAACCGCGCCGGTGCCGCACCGTCCGCCTGCTGGCTCTGCCAGGGCTGCATGGAGCAGAGCCTCGCCGGACAGCCAAGGGCACGGCTCCATAAATCTCTTACTTAAGGGTCTGGGGAGCCTTTTCTAACCCAAACCGTTCTGTGATTCCATGATGAGACTTTCTCCCCCGGGACGTGTGGGAAAGTTCATGGGAATTAGGAAAAGGTGGGAATTTAGAAGGAATCAGTTACATTAGGCCATTGTAGAAACAGCTACATTAGGAATTAAAGTGACACTGATTTTCTGAAAGTTAAACTGAATTAAAGCCATTCCAATGTGCAGGCAGGATGTGCTCTAGGAAACACTGTGGATTGGGATATTACCACCTAATAAACCATATTCCCACAATTTGGCTGCTGTTTGGATTCGTGTAGTCATTCTTTTGATTATTCCTAAGGGTGCCTGGCAGTGTGGATGGATGTGGATGGGCATGGATGGGTACGGATGAATATGGATGTGCCAGAGGCTGGGGCTCAGTTCCAGGTCAGCGCTGGGCACTGCCAGGGAAATGCAGAATTCCAGGTGTGCAGGAGCTCCTTGGCACCTGCTGTGGGGGATTCATGGGGCAGGACACCTCCAATTACCTGACTTTAATCTGGATTTTATTTGAGAGCTAAAAGAAAATTCCTCCTTATTGCAGAATTACAGAAAGGACCCTTAGAGTCAGGGAAAATAGCAACCATTGTGTTTTTCCTTGGAAGTCCCCTTAAAAGATTTAATTTATATTTTTGATGATGAGTGAATTAAAAAAAAATAATCAGCTGTCAATGCTGCGAATTTAAATTCTCTATTCACTAATGTTTAATAATCCCATTCCAGAATAATGCATTAAGGAGGAAGAGAAGCCAACCCACTCCATGTGGCTTTGGTCTGCCTGGAGGACTGGCACTTGAATCCTCCAGATGAAAGGCTCCCACTTTTATCCCTGCAACTACTCCGGCAGCCCCTGAAACTAAAGGACTTGAAGGGGAATAATTGGCTCTTTAGAGGAGCAGAGCTGAACAATGTCCTCGCTGCCTCTCGAGCTCTCTCCCGCATCTGTCTCCGCGTTCCCTGCTTTGTGTAAATAAATTAAATAATGGGACCTACAGGATTAGATCACAAGAATATTCTCCCTTTACACTTTGCTCCAAATTAATTTCCAGATGGCTGTGCTGGCTGAGGGGAAGGAGGAGATCCCGGGCTGTGTGGACCTGGAATGGGAGGGGACCCATCCCTACCTTTGTCCAGATTAATTGCCAAGACACCACAAGCTGCTGTCCCTAAAAGAACTGTGAGGAGAGGGCTGGAGAGGGCTGCATGTTCTTCCCGACATTCTGAATTCGCAGAGCAGAGGGGAAGCATGAGGAAAAGAGGCCAAACCGTGTGGCTGATTTTCCTTCCTGCCCGGGACGTGCTGAGGGTGCTCCGAGCCGGGCCGGAGCGCTCCCGGCTCCGCCGGGTTCATCCCGGGCTGGCTCCCGGGTCCCGGCCGGAGCAGCCACCCTCGCCAAACCTCGCTCAGGGCTCGGTGCCAGCGGGGCTCCACCGGGCCAAGCAAGAACTCGGTGCTCGCTGAGCTGAAAACATCCCCGCGCTGGGGCAGCACAAGGCTACCGCCACTTCTGGCCTACTGAAGCCCTACTGTAAGACTGGAAATGGGATTTAAATGTCCTGCGGGCTGAGTAACACCCTCAGGGCAGAGGTGAGCTCCAGCCCAGGTCACTGGGGGTGCTACAGCGATTTTTAACCCCTTGTTTAGTTCCCTGTGTGCACTCCTTGTGCATTTGCTCCATTCAGCAGCTGCACTCCACTAATTACTGGGATTTTTTCCTGTGACACTTCTTAAGCTCAGAAGTGACCGAGGCCCCAAAGACAGGGGAGCTCAGTTCCCTTCTGACACCAGGAGGCCCTGGGGTTCGTGTGTGTGTGTGCTTTTGTTTCCTAGCTGGATGTGAGCTGGAGCTGCTCCTTCTGGCCAGAACTCTCCAAACAGGATGCCGGGATAATCCGAAAAGGATGCTTCCCCCGCTCCCTCCCGAACGGGGAGAGATGGAAACAGGCTGTGTACAGGGAGGAATCCTAATGGCTCCCACATGTGCTGAACCAAAGCCCTTCCTACCTGTGCCGTGGACATCAAAGGGCTCTGCCGGGCTGGGACCACCCGTGTCCGGGGCTGTGTCCGGGGCTGTGTGCAGGGCTGTGTCCGGAGCTGTGTCCAGGGCTGTGACCAGGGGCTGTGTCCAGGGCTGTGTCCGGGGCTGTGTCCAGGGGCTGTGTCCAGGGCTGTGTCCAGCGGCGCTTCCTCGGGAGAGTGGAAGAGCTGGGATGCAGCCGGGTGCAGCTCCAGCACATCTGTTACAGCTTGAGCTGAGGGAAACCTGTGTGCACAATAANCCTCGGGAGAGTGGAGGAGCCAGGATGCAGCCGGGTGCAGCTCCAGCACATCTGTTACAGCTTGAGCTGAGGGAAACCTGTGTGCACAATAAACATGCAGCTGAAATTCACTGACTGCTCACAGGGAACCCGGAAATATTCCCAGTCCTTTTCTGCTCTGGTGGAAGGTGTTCCTGCCCGTGGCAAAGGGCTGCAATGCGATGGGCTCTAAGGGCCCTCCCAGCCAACCCGTGCCGTGATTGTGAGCTGGTTCTGGGGTCCCAGCACCCACCCCTGAGCTGGTTCACACCGTGGTGGGGATGGGGGAGACCACGGCTGGATCCGAGAGGGACGCACAGGTGGCTCCTGCTGGAACAGCAGCCGGGACCGGGGCTCCTTTCTGACAGACCTGTGTCTTTAAACGCAGCTCGTAACCAACACGAGGAATAGTTTTTTATATTACTGAGAAGTAGAAACTCAGCTCAAACCCCAGATTTGAAGAGGTCTAAATCTGCATTCCCTCTGCTCCAATGCTTTTATAATATCCCTTGATTTCTCCCAAGCAATCTGACGGCATGTGAAAGTCATTCTTATTTTAACCCTCCCTCTCCATATGAAAAAGGAAACACAGTCCATTTGCTGCAAGCCCCTCAGCATCTGCTGATTTGTCAGCTTGATTTAGCTGAGAAGCGTTCACTGTGGCTGCAGAGGGGCTGCTCAGGCAGCCTGGCTGCACAAAATTCCTGCTCCTCCACCAGCCGGAGCAGCTCTGCTGGGGCACTGATTAAGCTGTGCTTTGCCACGGCCGAGGTGTCCCAGGAACGCTGGGGAGCTGGGCAGTTCGGAGCATGGGGACTCCAGCCCTGGGCAGCCCCTGCCAAGGCCTGACCACGCTTTCCGTGGGGAAATTCCTGCTGCTGTTCACCCTGAGCCTCCCCTGGCCCAGCCTGAGGCCGTTCCCTCTCCTCCTGTCCCTGTTCCTGGGAGCAGAGCCCGACCCCCCCAGCTGCCCCCTCCTATCAGGGAGTTGTGCAGAGCCAGAAACTCCCCCTGAGCCTCCTTTGCTCCAGGCTGAGCCCCTTTCCAGCTCCCTCAGCTGCTCCTGGGGCTCCCGCCCCTTCCCAGCTCTGTTCCCTGCCCTGGACACGCTCCAGCCCCTCCAGGTCTTTCCTGTCACAAGGAGCCCAGAAGTGTCCCCAGGATCTGAGGTTTGGCACTGCCCTGGTCCTGCTGCTACAGGGGGTGACACAATCCAGGTGCCATCGGCCTTCTTGGGTGCAGATGCTTTTTTATCAGCCTTATCCTATCCTTCCAGCCTCTCCCATGTCACAGCTCTCCCTCCCTCTAGCTGCAATTGTATTTTCGGGATGCTCCATTATCTCTTGTTTATCAGCACGGCTCCAATCCTGGCCAGGATTCTCCCTCTCCTTATGGTGTCTGGAGAACAGAGCTGCNTCACAAGGAGCCCAGAAGTGTCCCCAGGATCTGAGGTTTGGCACTGCCCTGGTCCTGCTGCTACAGGGGGTGACACAATCCAGGTGCCATCGGCCTTCTTGGGTGCAGATGCTTTTTTATCAGCCTTATCCTATCCTTCCAGCCTCTCCCATGTCACAGCTCTCCCTCCCTCTAGCTGCAATTGTATTTTCGGGATGCTCCATTATCTCTTGTTTATCAGCACGGCTCCAATCCTGGCCAGGATTCTCCCTCTCCTTATGGTGTCTGGAGAACAGAGCTGCAGGATGGCCTGGAAGTTCCCAGCAGTTCGTGCTGCTCAGCTCCAGCTGCTGGGCCTGCTGGAGGCTGGGCTTAGCTGAGCAGGGCTTGGAGAGCCTTCCTTGGATAGTCTCCCTCCTAAAACCACGCAGTGAGGAGCTCCTGGACAGAGCACTGACAGCATTTGCTCCTCGGAGCCTCCTGGAACATTGGATCCACTCCTTTTCTAACAGCAAGGAATTCAAAGCCACTTTTCCACAGCAAATATTTACCCTGGGCAGCCTCTCTAAAGCTCCTTTTCACAAGTGGCTTGGAAAATGCCAGTGTCCAGCGGCAATAATTCAGGATGTGGCAGCTCGGGATCAGCTCCCAGGGATCCTTCTCTGGTTGTTCCAGCCCTTTGCCATCACCTGCCTGTGAACAAAGGCCTTCCAGGGGCTGCTGAGCCAGGAGGTATTTGCAAGTGACAGAAAAATAGTGCTAAAACCTTAAAAGCAGCTGTGGAGCATTTACCCCAGAGAAGAAATAGATATAAAACACACAGGGAATTTTATTTCCCTTTGCATCCGTGCTTTTTAAAGCCAAAAAAAAGGGAGCTGGCCTTTAAGCCTTCAATTAATTGAACAAAGATTTCAAAATTGTTCAATTGGTTTCATTAGGAAGTGTATAATAGAATAATAAAGTAAAACAAATGATATAAAGCAGACCCACTAATTAGCTCTACATGATTGATACAGCTTTGGACGAGGCATTTGATCTCAAACAAAATGCAGTTCCTTGTTAAGAGGATTTTTAATTGATGTGCAGAGAGGTATTAGATGATGTTGGAAAATAATTACTCCAAAGCTACTCATGCATTTGGCTGAACATAACAAATGAAGTTTGGGCTCTGGATCTGGCGGAGTGGACATGTGCTAATTAATAATGAGAGGAACAAGCATCTTCCAGGGGGTTTAACCCAGTGTTTACCAGGAGATTGCGTCGCAATTATGCTCCATAATGAGCTTGTCATCGAAGCAAAATCCACATTACTCAGATGTCAGCGGGGATTGGGAGTGGCACAGCCCAGCTCCGGTTCCGCTCCTCCCGTGGCGGGGAACGGGCCACGAACCAGCACGGCCCTGGAAATTCTGGGATGGGGCATGGGGACGCTGTGTCCTCAGTGTGGCACTAAAGGGCGGAGATGCTCCGATTCATCCCAAAATCTGCCCCTGCAGCTGGGATGGGGAGTCTTGGGAAGGGTGAGGGCATCATCCCCTGGGCAGGATCGGTCTCCAGGGTGACCACTCTGGCCCCTCCAGCAGCCCCGAAATCATGGCAGTTCCAGTGGCACGCATAGACCTCCCAGGAGCCGGCTGTCACGATCCAAGGAGTTCCACAGGCAGCCTGTGGAATCCCCGCCCCGGCAGCGTCCCAGGCCAGGCTGGACGGGCCTTGGAGCAGCCTGGGACAGTGAAGGGTGTCTCTGCCCTGCTTTAAGGCCCCTTTCTACCCCCAGCACAAGCCACGGAGTGGTTTATTCCATGACTCACTTGCTGGGCACAGGGACAATCCCTGGGGATGGCTCCTCTTCACCCCAGCAGCAGGAGCAGCCAGAGGTACCTTCACCTCTGGGAACCCAAAGCTGAATCCTCTGGGCGCTGCTAGCCCTTGGCAACCAGAGCAACTCTTAGAACTCAGCTACTTTATAAGCAAAAGCCCATTTTGACTTAGAATGGAATGAGGAATGAACGACACCAGGCTTAATCCCAAAACTCCCTTTGGGTCTGGATGCTCCATTCCCAGTATGGAGAGCAGGCCGGACTGGCCGCCCTGGGAAGTGGGGTTTGGAAATGCCAGGAGGGATTATCCAAGGCAAGTGGAGCTCCTGCATGCAAACATTACTGATTCACTGGCTGGCCAAGTGTCACTCCTTTGTCATGTGCCACATTCCCTGCAGCTCCAGACAATCCGCAGCCCGCTCCGGGAGACAACTCGTCGGATTTCGCGAGCGATGCCAAAAGTCTCACTTTTCCTCCTTCGAAGCAATGCCTCTGACACTTCCCCGCCATGGCTTTATATTTGTACTGAAATGTGTGTTTGGTGGGTGAGAGTGCGGCGTGGTTTGAACAGTTGTCAGAAGTTTTATTTTTGGAAGAAGACAGAGAGGATTTGGTGAGCTAATTAAGAGTTTGCGAAGTTTCCTGGAGAAATGAGAAAGGCCCAAACCTGCTCCGAAGCGCATTTTCCACTCCATTCCTCATTTGCCACCTCCTCCTCCTCCTCTAGTTTATAAATCTGTTAATTAATGGTGTTTATTCTCCTCCCGGCCCCGCCTGAGCCATGGCTTGGTGATTATATGATTAGGCAGCGATGATAACGCATGTGGGAAAAGGTATTTATTGTGTGTGTGGGCTCCCCATCGCTATGGAAACAGGCAAATATTTGCAGACCTCCACTCCTGATTAATACCTCCCTTATTATATAAAGTCTGGATGGGGAGAATTCCCGGTGACAGTTTCCGTACGCGTGTACCAGGCTCGTCAAACTCCGGTAATTTCAGGCTCCGTCACATCGGAGCCGTTTCCCAGCCAGCCATTTTATCAGCGTGTGACTGGAACACAAGCCCTGGGAATTATTTTTAAACCTGTTGGTTCCCATCTCGGGGAGAGGAGTGTTATTACAAACAGATTTCTCCCTGGAGGGAGGATGCAGATTCAGCTCTCGCTGAGAGTGCGGGACCAGAGTGCTGCCGGGAGAACCCCTGGAACGGAGAAGTGATGATTCCAGGACGCCATGGACACTCTGACATCCAGTGATGAACCGGGACAACAGCAGAGAGGAGGGACAGGTGTGTTTTGATGCCTGAGACTCCTTGCAGTGTTACAGAACTTCCTAGGGGATGAAACCTTCTTCTGCCTGCAATTCTCTACTGCAAGAAAATCGCCAGGAAAATCTCCATGACCTGGGCTTGCAGCTCCTAAACACACCCTGGAATTCCCTCCGGTGGCTGGGAAGCATCCCGCAGGCCTCGCAGAGCAGAGCTCAGGCCTCCTGGCAGGGATGGAGGCTGGCAGCAGGTGGAGAGGGCGGCTCCAGGCGCTGCCGAGGCTCGGGGCTCGGCCAGCCAGGCAGGATTCCCTGGGATGGCTCCGAAGGCAGCGAGGCAGAAGGGAGCGCTGCAGGAAGTGAGTGGAGCCACTCCTGGTGATCTGCAGGGCCTTGGGGCATCTCTCGGAACAGCTGTAGGCACCTCGGGCAAAATCCTCTCCCCGCTGAATGGAAAATTCGCTGCTGACCTCGAAATGGCCACGATCCCGTCCGGGAGCTGCGGGGCTGTGGCACAGGGGCATCGCGGGGACCATCCCGATCCCAGGGCTGGGAAGGAAAGGGGATGGAACACCGGGAAGAGAAGGGCCGGAGGTGTGCAGATTTCCCTGCTCTGTCACTTGACGGGGAAGTTTTCCCCAGGGAAAACTCTCTTTATCCAGCTGGGTTTCACAAGTGACTGCTTTAATGGCTGTGCCCAAGCCCTGAGTCAGCCTCGATCTGTGTTACAAACGCAGCCAACGTGGCGCTCTTGCAGAGGGCTGCAGGAGGGACACTCGGCCCCAGCTCCGCAGCGTGGCACAGCGGGGCTGGGATCCCCAGCCGCTGCCAGCCTGGCCCGGCGTGGCAGCTCCAGGTGGCACTCCACAAGGCCCAGTGTGTGGAGAGCGTGCCTACCTGGATGTGCTTTGCATGCCCCCTCCCTCTAGAGAATTTGGGAACGGAGTCATGGAGGTGGTGGCCCGGACACAGTTCTTGAGAAGGTCCAGAGTTTGAGGAGTATTTTGTAAATAACGCTGAAATAATATCCTAAAGTCATGGAACCACAGAATGCCCTGAGCTGGAAGAGGATCCTGGAGGTCTTTTTCTGCCTAAATGATCCTGTGAGCCTGTGATTGGTATTTGGAGTGCCAAAGGGATCAGTTCTGCCTCGTGCTTCCCCCGGAATCTGGGCACACATATTCCAAAATTGGTACCTGGGGTTTCACTAAGGGTCTGGTTCCCTTGACCAAGGAACCTCCAGCGTGTGCATTCCCTCTTGCGAGGAACCCGATTATTGACTTGCAATTTGTCACAATGATAGAGGTGGGTTCCTGGATGGGAAATGTTTAAATCAAGCAGCAATTAATGCATTGTGAAGCACTTGAGGTAATTGTGTAATGAGCACCACATTACCTGGAGTAGGAACACATTTTCCAGCTAACCCAGCAGGGAAACAATGTGGGGTTTGCCGGGTGATTTTTGGGTGTGAGTGCTGTTGTGCCAGGGCAGTGTGAGGCCATATCCCACAGAAATCCATGGATTCCCATCCCTCCTGAGCTGTGTGATGAGGGCCCAGTGTTGTTCCCAATCCAGGGCGTTATCTGACAGTGCAGCCCCGAGCTGAGCCTGCTCCATCCGGCTGGACTTTATTTGCTACTTCATGGAGAGGATCACAGCTGGAACACCCCAAAGAAATCAGCTCCGCAGCCTGAGGGGCTGGGAGAAATCCTGGAACTCAGCACAAAGCACTCCCAGAGGTCAGCCACAGGGAGGGGGGCCACCAGCCAGCGTGGTGGTGGGCAGAGGAGTCTGTGCAGTGCCTGCCCCCCTGCTGCTGTGCCCACGCTGGATGAGGAGGAGTTTCCCTGCAGGGCAGTGCCCGGCTGTGGAATCCCGCTTTTCCAGGAGCTGGCAGTGACAGGGAGCAAAGCACCTGCCGCAGGGACCCCAAAGCCTGCCTGCCTTGGGTCGCTCCTCACATCATCCCTGTTCTTCCTCACTTCCAAAGATGGGCCCAGTTCCGCAGGGCAGATAAGCCTGGGCTCCTTCCCGCAGCAAACATCCCTGTGGGAAGGCAAAGCACGACCTGACCCCTGGGTTTTCATGGAAATGGGACTCAGCCCAGCCCTGGGACTGTAAGAGGAAAGAATCCCCCGGACATCGGGTTTGTGCTTTTCACGGTGCTCCCGGGAGCTGCTGAGCAAGGCAAGTCCCCCGTGTGTTTGCACCTTTACCTTTGAAAGATGCTGATCCCGTTTTCTCCTTCAGCCTGTTCCTCTCAGCTGCCTGCACCCGGAGTTTATTCAATTCCTGGCGCTGCACAATAAAAATCAATAAAAAGCATTTATTATAAAGTACCAGAGATTCAAATAACTGGCAGAGCAAGGATGCACACTTCACACAAAATGTGATTTATGCTCTGCAGAGGGGAAAACATCCAGTAAGCAGAAAAGGAACTTTTATTGTCTTGCCAATGAATCGCTGTCCTGCTTTAGCTACACTTAACAGACAGGAAAATGTTATTTAATAACATTCGTTTAGCAGTTTATTATCGATAGGACCGAGGTAAATAATGAGCATTTCTCCTGCTAGCAGGGACTTTAATCAGGTCAGTGCAGTGGCTGCCTCAGTTTCCAAGGGTTCCACTCGTTTCCCAAGGCAGGAGCCCAGAGCAGCTGTGGCAGAGCTCCAGGGATGGACGGGGCTTGGAGCACCCTGCGACAGTGGAAGGTGTCCCTGCCCATGGCAGGGGTGGCACACATGTTCCTGAGGGTCCTTCCAACGCAGACCATTCCAGGATTGTCTGGCAGCATTCCCTGGGGGACAGGCAGGCTGGAACTCCTGGTTTCCATGTGGAACCCGGATGTTTCCCCTTCCTCAGGCCTCACCAACACCCACTCCTGGGCAGCCACGGTAAGGACGGCTGGATCCCAAAGCGTTCCCATTGTCCACAGGGTTTGGAAGCTGTGGTGTCCCCATCCCATGGATGTGTGGCCCCACAGCTGTGCTGACCAACACCAGGCTGAGTTCTCCCGACAGGACACATCCTGAGATTCGGTGGAAGAACAGCTGGACCCCCCAGCTGCCCCAGGAGCTGCTCCGTGGTGCCCTTCACAGGCGGGCTGCAGTTCCCTCAGCTCGGGCAGACGAAGAGGAGCAGAAGCTGCTGCAGAGGTGGCGAGTGGCAGACTGGAATTGCTTGGGTCTGTTCCTGGCCGTTGTGTCCCATAAAGCCGGCCCTTATGAAGGCTGTGAATTCGCCCTGGCTCCGCCTGGCTGCCACGGCCGGGCTCCTCGCTGGCTCCTTCAACATTTATGAGCCCTCATGAATATGCAGATGGAGGCTAATGGCTGCAGACTGGTGCTGGGTCCAAGTGCTGCGTTAATATTTCATAGGAGGATGGGAGCAGACCCACGCCCATCAATTTGGGACAAACACGGCCCTTCATTAATTAATCATCAATTAAAATACGGCAGCGCTCCGGATTTGGCGTTTCACAGGAAAAGAGGTGTTAGGGAAGAGCTTCTCGGGATTTATTCTCCTTGGGAAGAGGCTCGGCAGCCTCTGAGACTGCCAGCAACTTCCCGGATGAGGGGTGTGGGAGATGGACTCACAGAGCTATGGATGGACACAGTGTCTCCTTTCCAAGGGTTTGCTGGGTTTGGAAGACCAAGGAGGTTCAACTTGAAACTCCTGAAATATGGTTCACACCCTGGGGCTCCCTGGGAGACTCCCAGGAGGGATTTCAGCAGACCTTTGTGCTTCTCCATAATTTGCTGGACTCACCCAAGGAACAGCAGCTGGGAACACACCTGTGGTTTATGTTTATTTATTCCCCTCTCTCCCCTCCCCGTTGGGAGGTTTGGATATGAGAGGTGCTGGGATCTGACGCATTCCCACATCCCTGGGATACAAGCAGCCACCTCGGCTCTTTTCAAATCCTTTCCCCCAAAGATTGCGGAGTGCTTTTGACAGAAAGGCAGTAAATGTCAGAGAAATGGATGAGGGTCAGGAAGATCCCGTTTTTTGGATTTCGGTGCCCAGAGCACAGCCAGTGCTGCTGTTTATCCCAGGAAGGGGGAGGTCTCCGGGCCGGGCAGCAAGAACTTGTTAAAAGTCTCCAGATCCCGTCCAAAAGCCTCCGGTTTACGGCTCTCAGTGGAAGGGGGAAGTTTTTGATGAGGTGCATGAGCAGTGACCTCATAAATTGCTCGATAAAATGTAAACATGGGTTGGAAAAAGGCTTTTGGAAACCCAACTTTAATAATAATTTAAACTGCCTTAAATATTTATGTGCCTGGTCTCAGCACAGCTTGTAATTAGAGAAGATTATTTCTCTTCTTGTGCATTTTGGTGCATTTTGAGGCTGCGCTGCCACCAGGTTCTGACACTTTAATCTCGGCAGAGTTAAAAAATGAAATAAAAAAAGGATAATTTCTTTTTTTCCACCTTAATAGAAAGATAAAGCAGTGCCATCATTGCTGCATTTGCCGGTACAATCTCGGGGTTTAGCGATGTTGATAATCTTCTTTTGATGCTAATTAATTACAAGTAATCATAAAAACAAATGAAAAGCACTATAGCTGCAGCAGGGTTTTTTATGCTTATGAAATAATGCATCTTTATGCATTTGTTTATTTGCCATGGAAAAAAATGTAATCTATATTCATAGGCAAACAGCTTCAGCACGCGGCACTGGGGCTGCAGAGCACTCCCAGCTCCAGCTGCTTTTCCCTCTCCCAGTGGCAAATCCAAAGTCCATCCCTCCAAGGGATTTGGTCCTCAACTGTGTTTGTCCACAGGCTTGGGAATACGGATTGGAAAGGAAATGCCATTTGTTTATAGCTAAATATCCATCCAAAACGACTTCAGATCAATTCAAGGGATTCATGCCTAAAATAAATGGGGAAACGGGACCCGGCATCACATCCCGGTGAATGCTGCCTCATTCATCCCAACACTGCTTGCCATGAAATCATCCCTGTCCCGGAGGTGTTGTGAGGGAAGGGCCTCGTTTCCCATCTGGGGCTCTGGGAAGGCCTTGGAGATGCTGGCGGTGTCCCGACGGCCCTCGGCTCTGCCGTGCTCTGTGTCTCCTCCTGGGTTTTCTGTGTGTGTTAAATACAGAGTTTCTGGGGAAGAGGCTCAGGGCTGAGCCAGGGTCTGGGTGGCTGCAGCTGCTCCTCGGGATCCTCTGGGATCTCTCTGGGAGGAAGGAGCAGAGCCAGGTCGGAAAACTTCCTCCTGCCCTGGCCAAGGCTGGGGCTGAGTCACCGACAACTCATTATCGGGACTCTGTGTATTGACCTAATTGCTGGAAGGGGGCCCCGAATTCCTTGGCAGCTTCCAGGAGTGAGAAACAGAAGCTTTTATGGGATTAGACGTGAAAATGAATAAAACAAGGCCACGGAGGCCTTTCTGCAGAACGGACCTCGGCTTCAAATGAAATATTTTCCTTATGATTTCCCATACATTCGAGTTTTGTCCCGGCAGGAGAGCAAGTCCTGGGACTGGTGACATCAGCACACCTGGGGCTCCTGTGGCTTGGGAGCCGGGCCGTGCCCATCCCTGTGCCCTGCGTGGACTGGAGACTGTCCAGGCACAGGCTGTCCCATGGTTCTGAGCTGCTGGAGCTGCTGGGTGCCCTCCAGGGCCATCCCCCCCTGGCTGGGGCAGCTCCGGGGCTGCCGGAGGGCACCAAAGCCAGGTCCTGCTCTGGGTCCCGTTTTTGGGATGGGTGTTTGAATTCTGCTGGTGTGTGGAAAGGCCACATACACATATTGTGTGTTAAGGAGCAGCACCAAACGAGGCAGGGAGGTTCAGCTCTGCCGGAGATAGGGATCTGCTGGAGCAGCAGAGGTGCTGAAGCTCCGGCAGCACGTTTTTGTTAATCAAATGATACGGAATTAACACACGCTACAATAATTGCCTTGTTAGATGGAAATGAAGCCCTGCTCGGAGACACGGAATCTGGAGTGTGACTCACTGTTCCAACCACATTTAGATTGTTGTCAGCACAATTAGGATTTGGAATTTACAAGTGGAGGGGGGTTTTATTTTATTTAATCAATCGCTATAGCAACGGCAAAATTCAACAGGAGATGTTCCCTCTTCCAGGGGGTTGGACTGATTCCTCTGGCTGGGGGAAAAGCAAACTTCAAAACTTTGGGGAAACCAGCTCTTTCAGCAGCTTACCCTGGTGCTTCCTGAAGCCATGGGGGATTCCAGGCCAGCTCCATCTTCCCTGCTCCATTGTCCAGTGGAGCAAAGCTTCAGGAATCCACGACTTGCCACGACGTGGCCATCTCAGAACTCCTGCCTCGGGAGTTTCCCCAGGAATAAGGGAGGCTTCTCTGGAGTGAAGAAAAGCTCTTATGAACTATTTGTATGGACACAGGAAAAAGGAGCAAAGAACAAAGGAAGGGATTTTCCAGGAATGCTTTCCCTAAACAAACCAAACCTCTGTGCTGCCATTCCTGGCTGGAGAGGGAGCTGTGGAGAACAGACATCCCTCTATCCCTGAAAACCCTCACTTTGGGTAAATGTCATAATCACTTTTCCTGTTTCCAGGCATTCTGCTTCCCTCCCTAGGTTTGTCCTTACAAGGTGGCTCTGCTCCCTGTTCAGGAACTGCCTGGTGCCAGTGACCTCTTCCCTGGATTTCCCCTGGGGCTGGAAAACCTGGGAGAAAGTCACACCAAAGGGGAAAATTCCCCTCCTTGTGGGCGGGAAGCTCCAGCTCTTTGCTCCACCGCTAAGTTTGGATTTGCTCAGTTTGGCCAGGACTGGGGGAAAAATCCCTGGGATTTCATCCAGAACAAAAGCCTTTGGGCTGGCTCTGAAGCCTACACACCTCGTGTGGACGCAGGTAAATATTATGGGATGCCCCGGAGTTCGTCGTTGCACCCCAGAGCCTCTGGATGAGGCAGCTCCAGGGCTGCACACAAAACACGTTTGCTGCAGGAGTGTTGCAGGCGTGATTAACTCCAGCCCCGCTTCCTGACACCCTACACCGGGCAGGAATATCACCCGGAGCGGCACCTGGCCCCATTAATAACCCCTTCATCCCGGCTTTCTGCTGACCCCGGGTTTACAGGTGTAAGGAACGAGGCACATGTGGCAGCCAGATGTCCTGCCAGCGGAGCCGGCGGCTGCACCTCGGCGCTCGGGTAATCCTGAAATATTAATCAGGAGATGTGCCTCGTTATTAGAGCCCCAGCCTTGCACGTCAGCCGCAACAGATGGAAAAAAACGGGGAAATGTATTTAACATTCCTGCTCGTTCCTTAAAAAATAATTATCTGATTAAATGTGCCAAATGTGATTTTCATTTTTCCGTCCTCGTCGTCCTGGTAGAAGTGCAGCTCAATTGGCAGCGATGCAGCGCCGCCGAGCTCTGACAGGAATCACAAAGGAGCAGGCCAGGCAGGCAGCCTGAACCCGGGACTGGGGATTTCGGACTGGCCAGGCTCAGCCACTGGCAGCGGGGGCTTGGTGCGCTAATCATGACACGTAAATTGCACAGGAGGCACCTGGCACCGGGCTCGGGAAACACGCAGGAATTCTCAGGGATCTCCAGCCCCGGGAGGGCTGATGGGCCCCTCAGGAGGCAGCTGCCGGGGAGGACAGGCTGCGATGCAAACACTGGAATTGGCAGGGGCTGCTCACGGAGCTGTGCGGGTGTCCAGGGAGTGACCAGACTCTGCTCTGGAGGCGAGGGGGCATCGGACACAGGTTGGACTCGGTGATCCTGGAGGTCTTTCCCAACCTTTCCCGGGATTCCCACCCTCGCTGCCAAAGCCCTTGGACAGAAGAAAGAGGAGCCGCAAGTGGATTTTCAGCTCTCACACGGGGCGAAGGGTGCGGCTGGCTGGGAGCTGATCCGATTTTTTGGGAAAGCAGCAGCAAACTGGCCTCCAAGCCTTGCTACACAAACCACCCTTGCCTTTGGCTCCCACTTCCACTGAACCCCTGGAGCTCCTGTCTCCCTCAATAAACACCTGTTTGGAGGTTTTTAAATGCCTGCTTCCCCAGAGCTGTGTTGGAATAAGGCACGGGTTTAATTGCGGCGAGAGGAGGGGGAAAAGGTATGATTTCCAAAAGGACAGAATACTCGGGATATTTATGGCCCCATTTAGTGCGTTGCTTTGCCTTAAAGAGGTGGGGATTTACATGTGCTAAGTGCTCCTACAAATCTCCTTTACCCTTTCCTGGAAAAGGGCAACACAATAATAATTGTTAAATTTATGTGTTAAGACGTCTGTACTGTAGAGCTCGGCAAATCGAGCTCCGCAGACTTCCTGCCTCTACTTTCCATCCCTGAACCATCGCCATTGAAATTCCTGCCCGTCCCGGGATCCAATGGAGCGGCTGCCAGGACAGCTTCGTCACTGCCGGTCCTACCCGGAAGCCTGGGAAGTTTCTATGCCTGTGGCTTTAAGTTAACAAAATGGAACTACAGTGCCAGAATACACTCGTGGAACCCTTTGGAATCACAGGAATTGAGGCCGGAATAGACCTCCAGACCACTGAGCCCGGCACTGCCCAGGCCAGCACCGCCACATCCACAGGGCTGTTAAATCCCTCCAGGATGGGGACTCCAGCACAGCGGCCCTGGGCAGCTGTGCCAGTGCCTGACCACCTTTTCCACGGAGGAATTTTCCCTAAAATCCAACCTGGAGCCACGCGCTGAGACGCGGCAAGTCACGGGAGCAGCGCTTCCTGTGCAGCCGTACACAGAGGGTGCAGGAAATGTCAGAGGTGCTAATCAGGTGCTAATTGCTGTTCGTTTATCCCTCTCCTTAACCCCTCCGAACCAGCCGCGATGAACCCGCCGTGAACTTCTCTCCCTGCGAACAGAACCTCCCAGTTTGGGTGCCAGGGGAGGAGCGGGCTGGGAAAAGGCCCTCGTGTTTGTGTTCCTGCGCTCCGCAGTGAGCCCTGGAGAAAGCGCCTTTCCAAAGGCACTGATAGGCAGTCATCTCCTCCGGGAGAACGGTGTGTTCCCAGCCGAGGCGTGTTAGGCTGAGATTTCTCACAGTTTGCTTTTTAGAACTCCTGCTCTCCCAGGCTCCGCTGCCTGCGCTGCTATTCCGGGCGCCGCTCCGCTGCGGAGCGCTCGGCTCACCGCGGCACTGGCACATACCTGTGGATTCGGGATGCTGGGGGCAGCGGCCGTGTGCGGGGAACGCCGCGGCTCTGGGGTGCGACAGTCCCGGCACGAACGGCACGGGGCTGCCTGCAGCCCTGCCAGGGATGGGGCAGCCGCAGCTTCCTGGGAAACCTGTGCCACCCTCGCAGCCAGGAACTGCTTCCCAATATCCCATCACTCCCTGCCCTCTGGCAGTGGGAAGCCATGCCCCCATTTTCCTGTCCCTCCATGCCTTTTCCAAAGTCCCTCTCCAGCTCTCCTGGAGCCTCCTCAGGCCCTGGCAGGCTCTCTAAGGTCTCCCTGAATCCTTCCCTTCTCCAGCCTGGACACCTCGTGTCCTCCTCCCATCGCACACCAGGTAACCCGGACCTCCAGTTCCAGCTGTTAACCACCGGCTCTCCCAGCTCTCCAAGCTCCAGAGAAAATCCCAGGGTACAAATCCAGCAGCAAATCCCTGTGACTCCCTGGCTCCCGGCGCCAGATGATTTTGGTTTACCCTTCCTACACAGAGCTTTGTGCATCAGCCACTGGGGACCATTCCCAGCTCGTATTGTGCACACATTTGGCAGCTGTTTGCCCCTAAAATGCACCAAATCCATCCTTTCCTGGGCATGTCCCCCACTCCCTTCTCTGTTCTCAATGCTCTGCCCCAAAATTCCAAGAGAGTCAGAGCAGCAAACCCATGGAATAGAGGAGTTAAGAGTTAAAGGCAAAAGCATTGCAGGGTTGTTGGAATTATCCTGATTAACCATTTCCAGGCTGGGAGCTGGGACTGAGACCCTGCAGGGGTTAAAGCAGGCTGGCTGGGCTGGAGATGTGCAGGAAAGGCTGCTCAGGTGCTGCTCCAGGTGGGCACATCCACAGCCTTACGGATGCCACGATCCCGAGGATCTGAGGGACTCCCCAGGTGCCTTTGAGTTTATCCATCCCCAGCCCCAGCCTCTGCTCTCTTCACTTTGCCTGTTTATCTCCAATCTGTCTATTTAGATTTCTCCTAAACAAGATGGGAATATCTTGGTGCCTGTTTGTAAGACTATTCCGCATCCATCTGTTATTTACATCATTCGTTTTCCTGAGGTGTCTCCAACAAATCCTGGCTGGATGCTCTGTATGTGTTATTAATAAAACAGCTGTAAAAATATTAACTGTACGGCCTAATTGTCAGCCCTGACTGGGAGCCAAATCCATCCCGGACGGATGCTGGGCCCTGGAATGTGGCTGCTCTCCAGAGCCGACTCCTGCTCCGTGCTTTGCTCCTTCAACATTTGAATTACAGGGCTGGAAGGGACCCTCAGGATCATCCCGTGCCATGGGCAGGGACACCTTCCACCATCCCAGGGTGCTCCAAGCCCCAGTGTCCCACCTGGCCTTGGGCACTCCCAGGGATGGGACAGCCACAATTCTCTGGGAATCCTGTCCAGGGCCTGCCCACCCTCCCAGCCAGGAATCCTGTGTCTGTGAAAGCCACGGTGGGATGATCAGACGGGTGGGACCATCTCACTCAACTGACTGGGAAGTTCTCCTAAAGCAAGATTTATTCTAGGGAAAAGCCCAGGATTTAACTCACCAACTATCTTTGACCAGGTGCCTTTTTATTCCGCCCTGTGGCCAAGCCGTGGCCCCTGGTTTGGCTGAGTCCTCCTTCTCTTGAAGGACATCTATGGAAAGGGATGAGCGGTTCCAGCTCCTTCCAGGGACACTTCCCAGAGCAATGTGCTCACTAGGTTTGGTGTGAAAACTCTGATTTGGGGATCTGTGGCTATCCAAGCTTGGGAAAGGGCACCAGGAACTGGGCTGAGTCCAGGAGCCATGGCTGTGCGTTACCCCGAGCTGTGCTCTCCTGGTAGCTGGAGGCTGAGGATGAGTGTTTGTGGCATTTTTGATGTTTCCATGGGGATTGCTATAGAAACAACTCTGCTACCCCTTCATTTATTAATTTACTTTGTTAGGGAACCAAAGGTAAACCACAGCTCCAAAGAAACAATGGCTTGAAAGAGATTTCGCCGGCTCCGCCATCCTCGCTTCATTTTCCAGCGAAAGGGCCTTGAGTTTGTGTTTAAAGGACAACATTTGCAGCTAATTTAATCCAGTCAAAGGAATGAGATTCCACAAGGTTTCCTCTGAGACTGGAAAACAACAGCTGATCTATGTCATAACACATTACAGCGAGCCGTGCTTCAGCAGTGCTGCTGCGGAGCATCCCTCGGCAGCGAGCTCCAGCCTCCCCTGGCCCTGCGCACGGCACCGAGAGCTCCCAGAACCCTGGGATGCTGCAAGGGATCGGGAAGCTTGGCAGCTGCCATGGCCAGGGACACCTTCCACTAGGCCAGCTTGCTCAGCTCCGGATCATCCTTCCCTCGCTGGGGGAAGCTGGGATGGGCAGGGACACAAAGGAAAGGCACAGCATGCCATGGTTTAGATGGCAAGGTGCAAATACTCCACACTGCAGCTCTGCAGTAAAGACCGGATCCCGGGGTAACTGGACTTCCCCATGCTCCTGGAAAGTCCTGGCTGTGTTTAGGGCAGTTCCCAGTCCCCTGGAGTTTACCTTGAGAAACACAGAGCTCCTTTATCACCCTCACATGCAAGCCCCTGCCCAGCCATGAATTCCACATGATCAGTGGAGGGTTTCATGGAAGTGCTGTGGTTTAACCCAATAACCAGAGTGTCATAGAGGGCAAGCAGACACTAAACCCTCCTGTGAAGCTCAGGCTCCACAGCAAGAGTGGGAGCTGTTCCAGGCCCCCAAAGGGTCCTCAAATCACTCCATTTCTATGGTGGGAAAGTAAGAGCATCAAAAAACCCAACCTGACATTTGAGAGCGGTTTAAAACTCACTGCAAAACCCCACTCTGGGCTCCAGCTCCTTCCCAAGGTCTCAGCCCTCAGTGATTGTTGTGTCTCTGTAGCTCAGTTTGTTTTCCTCCTGTTCTTTTTCTTGTGTAAGAATTGCATTGATGTGCTTTTTTAAAAAAAGAGACATTTTCCTCTTTTTATTCCATGCTGTGTATGAAAGATCCCCTGCCTTAGCACACGGAGCTGCAGCACGGAATCCTGGAATGGTCTGGGTGGGGAGGAACCTTGAGGCTCATCTGGTTCCTTCCCTTGCCATTGGCAGGGACCCTGCACTATCCCAGGTTTCTCCAAGCCCTGTCCTGGAGTTGTGCATTAGGGAAAGCAGGGAATGTGGCTCTTTGGGATGGGCAGAATGTCATTGTCCCCTCGGCACTGCTGTGCATCTTCTCCTGCACACACACAGCTGGGCTGGGCAGCAAAACTGCTTTTCCCTGCAGATTCCAGGGTGACGCTGCAGGTGGGACAGCCCAGGGGACAAACAAGGAGAGCTGGGAGCAGCTGCAGTGCCGGCCTGCGTTCCGCTCCGTTCCAGGAGCCCGGAATCGGGGCGGGGATTACTCCAGGACCCTGCGCCTCCCAGGGGATGGCCAGGGGACACGGAGGGATACAGACGGACAAAATCCCTAAGAATTGCCCTGGAGGCAGCAGAGCATGGGTGGAGCTGCGGCAATCCATAGAAGGGAGGACTGGGACTGGTGCTCCGGCACGGAGCGGGAACGGCCAGAAATCTCCATATGGCAGCCGGCTTCTCCTGGTGGCCCCAAATCGAGTTAGGATGAGTAGCTGGAATTACATTTCATTGTTATTTTTAATATTTGAAATGTAGCTTAGATTGCAGGCCTGGTGCTGCTCCAGGGGGAGAAGTATCCATGGAACAGCAGCTTGGGATAATTTCTCTGGTTCGGAGGGACCAGGAGAAATGTCAGGAGGAAAAACATATTCCAGAAAGGATTGATTTGATCTTATATGGGAATGCTTTAAATCCAGGGTAGCAAATTCTATCAGTACCTCGTTTGGAGAGTGAGGAGCATTGGATTCCTTGGAAGGGAAGGGAAAGGTTCCTGTGTCAAATGCAAGGGAAATCCCAGTGTCCCAGAGCAGAAACCCACCAGAGTCCCACCCTCATTCGGCAATCAGAGGATTTATCACAGAATGATTTAGGCTGGAAAGGACCTTAAACCCCATCCAGCTCCACCACCTTCTACCAGCCCAGGCTGCTCCAAGCCCTGTCCAGCCTGGCTTTGAACGCTTCCAGGGATGGAGCACCCACCTCCTCTCGGGACAGCCTGTGCACTGGCACCTCCCCATTCCAGGGTTTCTGCACGGTGGCTGGAGCGGAGCCTGGTGCTGTGGTGCTCAGTGGTGAGCAGGGACAGCCCCACGGAAAACCCCTGTCCAAAGCTGGGATCCAGGCACAGCCTCGGTTACACGGGACTGAGGAGCAGGAATCAGCCGGTGCCTTTGGGAACCTGACTCCTTGTCTCCAGAAAGGATCTGCAGCTCTTTCAGATGAACAGACATTTCCTGCCCTACTTAAAATTGGGGCAGATTTCCAAAAATGTTTGGGTATTAAAAGACGCAGGGTCCTGGGGAAGCAGGGAAGCGGTGACACCTGTGACAACGAGCAGCCTATTTCCAGCCATGTTCTCAGGTGCCTGCCGAGAAAAGGCGCTTCCCGAGGCGTGATCCCGACGTGTTGCCGAGCCCAGCCCCACATCCTCAGCGGTATTTTGGGACCTCTGAAGCCAAGAGCTTGGCCAGGGCTGTTTGAACCAATGTGGAATCATGGAATGCTTTAGGCTTGAAAGGATTTTAAGGATCAGCTCCTTCCATCCCAAGACCAGGCTGCTCCAAGCCCCGTCCAGCCTGTCCTCGGACACTTCCAGGGATCCAGGGGCAGCCACGGCTTCTCTGGGCACCCTGTGCCAGGGCCTCCCCACCCTCACAGCCAGGAATGCCTTCCCAATATCCCATCTAAACCTCACCTTTTCATTCCAGGAGGGCTCTGCCAGCCCTGGCCTCCCTTTGCCCCAGAACTCCTGAAAAACTCCCTCTACTCTCAGTGCTCAAATGTTTTCCATTTGCCTTTGACAACGGACTGAATAAACTCCTGCTCCAATTGAGGGTTTATGGAAAGTGGTCACTTCCCGACCCCACTCATCTCGTTTATGGAATCAGTGGCCTGAGAGTGCGGGGAAATGAGGGATTTCAATCGCCCCCCCTGGCCATTTCTATGGTAACAGCAAAGCCATAGAGAGGGCACAGAGCAGCAATGGTTTGTGTGTCTGCACAGGTACCTGCTAACTGGAAAGCCACGGGAGCAGGTACGGAGCACAGCCTTTCCCTGACAGCCAGTCTGGGGACAGCTGGCCGTGCCCCCGTTCCGGGCTGGAACGGCAGCAGCTCCAGTCAGACAGCACACAGAACACAGCCCAGGCCTCCAGCTGCAGCGGGAACGCACAGGATGCCGTGTCACACATGAGTGACTCCCGGGCAGCCCAAGTGACAGATGCATTTCCTCGACTCCAGGCCAGGCTCCAGCACAAACCACTCTTCATTTATCAATAATTGGGCCTTAATTTCATTTGGCAGTGCCGGAGCAGCATGCTCAGCTTCCTCTCCAATAGACTCCTGCTAATTAGGCTGGCTTTGGGCATCAATCTCTTGATTTGAGCCTCTAATAATCAACCCAGATCTTGCTTTTACCACAGGACGTGGTGGCTTTATCCATAACTCATTATTAGCGATAATGGAATGGGAATGGGAACCGTTCTATTATTGATGGCACGGAGAGGCAGGAGCGGGGATCACACTCTGCCTGTTCACACAGAATCAACGTCTTGATTCCTTTGGCACCCCTTTGGAATAATAAATGTCATGTTCCATTAGTCCTCAGGCACCAAAAAGGGGATTTTTGTTCACTTGGAGTCTATTTATCAGGGAGGTTTTGGGAAGGGGTTAATACAGGCACGGAAGTTTGGATGTGGGTTGGCCAGAGAGGATGGGGCCTCCTCATCCCTGGAAGTGTCCCAGGCCAGGTTGGACAGGGCTTGGAGCAGCCTGGGACAGGGGAAGGTGTCCCTGCCCATGGAACTTTAAGGTCCCTCCCATCCCAAACCATTCTGTGATCCTCTGTAAAGGTGGCCACAGCATCTGGGCACTGGCACCATCACGGTCCCACCCTGGTCTCTGCTGGGATTAACAATTCATCTGCACAGGAATCCTGGGCACCGGCAACACCAGGTTCCTTAATCTCCTAGGGAAATGACGGCAGTGTAAAACCCAGAAGGAATCCAACTGATGCCATTCCTTCCCTCTATCCCACCACACAAACAGGACCTTCCCGCAGCCTTTTCCTGCCTGCAGGTGCCAGCCTGAGGAGCCTGTTCCCATTCCCAGCTCCAGGGGAGTGTTCAGCCCCAGTGATTCTCTCCAGGGATCAGCTCCCAGCGGTGTTTTCGCTCCGAGTGTTTCTTGGCACAGCCGAGCTCGGCGATGGCTCCTCGGGGCTGATTGCTGTGCCCAGATGAGCTCTTGCAGTTTGCTGCACGATCCAATCCATGGCATAATTGAAGAGGATGAGGAACAAAATTCCTCCTTGTTTCACCCCAGTAACTCCACCAAATTCAGCGGAGAGCGCTCCATATGGTCCCGCACGAGTCGGGTAACGTGTGGATTGTGCCAGAATAAATGAAATCTCCCAGGTCTTGGTGGCTGGTTATTATTAAAGATCTGTCCCAGCAATTCACTGGGATTGGAAGGGACTGCAGCCACTGGAAAAATGATGGATAGTCCTTCTGTGCAGCTCGGAGAGGGATGGAAAAATCTGGGCTCGCAGTGCTTGGTGGAACAGCACCGTGCCCACGTGTTCCCTCCACTCCTGGAAAAGTCCACCCTCCCCAATTCAAATCCACTGATTTCCAGGAAGAAAGCAGATGGATCTCCAGGGCCTCTTCCCAAATAAGCTGTGCAGGTCCTGGGAGCACCTGCATCCCAGAGGGTGAGAAATCTGGGAGCTCTGCAGAGCCTGGGGGCTGTTCCAGCACTGGGATCCAGCCTCTGCATTCCTGGGTGCCACCAAATAAAGGCAGGATTTGGGCACTTCTTAAGGGTTCAAGCAGCTCCTACAACTTTTTTTCAGCTGAGAATGTCAGGGAATGGAACAGAATTCCATGGGCAGAGCAGAAGTGCTGCTGAGGAGGTGGGAAGGGTGCTCAGGCCTTGGCAGGGGCTGCCCAGGGAGGTTTGGAGTGCCCATCCCAGGACGAGTCCAGGGAAATCCTGGATGTGGCACTCAGTGCTCTGGGCTGGGCACAAGGTGGGGACCGGGCACAGGTTGGACTCAGTGATCCTGGAGCTGTTTTCCAGCTGGAATGATCCTAGGATTCTGATCGCAAACGCAGGGTTCACTTCCCAAGCAAACCTTTGCTGTCTGAAGTCATCCCAGAGAACAAAATCCTACGTTTTCCCTGATTTAGCCACAGAAGGAAGGCAGGCCAGGCCCACCTCAGCTCAGGAGACAGATTCCAAATTCCATTCCCTATTATTTGAAGATGTCCAGCTCCTTCTGGTGTCCCTTGCCCTGGGCTGCAGCCCTGCCACTTAAAAAAGATTTGTTCTGAGGGTTTCAGTGGCCCCAGGCCCTTAACATTTCTTTTGGCCTATAAACAAATTTTATCGTTTTATTGGAGTGAGGAAAATTGCTGCATCCATCTTGGAATGTGGAGTATTAGCCCATTAAAGACAAGTAGCTGATTAATAAAATAAAGCCCTAAAAATACTATTGTGGAGTAGGAAGTTGCTACGCTTGGTTTTATTACAGGACTTTTTACTTTCTTGTTTGCTCACGTCCAGGTTCTCACGCTAAAACTGGGAAAGGCCGGAGCAGGGAGAGGCGGGCTGCAGCGGGAGGGGGGAGTGCTCTCCATGCTGCTCCCGGCTGGAAAGACCACAGGGTCCAGGATTTCCTGAGGTGGGAAGGACCCACCTGGATCACGAGTCCAGCTGCTGGCCCTGCACAGGGCACCCCGAATCCCAGCCTGTGCCTGAGTGCTGTCCAAGCGCTCCCTGGGCCCCGGCAGCCATGGGGAGGTGACCCTTCCTGGGAATGGGGTGTGAGTCCCCATCCTGCCCTGCCTGCATCCAGGATGTGCCAGAGAGCTCAATTCCTGCTCGCACTGGGAAGTGGATCCTGTGGACTGATGGGAAAGGTCCCTGCAACAAACCCGGGATTTTCCAACCCTCTGTCAAAGGACAGAAAACACCCAACACGCCCTGCCAAGCGCAGGATCCCATCCCGGTGCGTTCATCCCAGGAAAGCTCAGAGCCTGGAGCAGCAGTGTTTCCCCGGAGCACGGGGCGGGGTTGGAGCACATTCCAGAGCCCTCATTCCCGGGAAGGGACCCCCGGAGCGCCCCCGGCCCCTTCCCTGCACTGCCCCCACTGATCGATCCCTTCCTCATTCCCAGACTTTTCTGGGCGGTTACCATGGCAATGCCTTGCCTCAATGGGGTCCTTGTGAACTTGTTTACCATCCCAATTATAACATTTTCCAATCCCGGCTCATTCTGACAGCTCCGTGTCTCCCATCTGTGCCTGATCCCATCAGCGCTTCCACAACAATGCCCTGGCAGCTCCCGCGCTCCCCACGCCGGGCCCGGAACTTCTCCAGGGCCACAATTCCCACCTGCAGGAAGCGCGGGGTTCGGTGCTCCACGTCCAGCCGGGGGCGTGTCAGGGGGCACCCGCCACGCTGGAGGCTCCCGAATTCCCAATAAAGAAAGGGAGCTGCAAAGAGCAGCTTTTCCATGGGCTCGTGTGGGATATGACAGGATGGAGGGGGCGGCCTTACCTCGGTGGGGATGGCTGGGGATGAGGGGTGGGAGATGCCCCGGGCAGACGGGGAGCTGTGGGATGCAGGGTCCCTGGATCACTCCATCCCTGAGAGTGCAGGACCCCTGGACCACCCGGGAGCTGTGGGATGCAGGATCCCTGGATCACTCCATCCCTGAGAGTGCAGGACCCCTGGACCACCCGGGAGCTGTGGGATGCAGGATCCCTGGATCACCCAATGCCCGAGGGTGCTCAGGATGGAGCCTTTTTCCCTTCTGGTCCGTCCAGGCTGGGCAGGACCTGAGTGTGGGCACTGTGGAGCCAAGGAAGGGTCAAGGAATACGTGGTGTGTTCTCCACTGGACAACACCAGAGCACCAAAATTCCCTAGGGAAAACCTGTTATTTTACCAGAAAGCACAGGAAAAGGTACGAGAAACCAGAGGCTTTCACACACCTGCCAATGGAGAGATTGGAATGGATCCCTTAATCCTGCAGGCAGGAAGGCACTGACATCCACGGGGGAAGTTGCAGCCAAATAATTTCAGGCTGGAGATAAGCAGGCTTGGGGACAAATTTCCAACTGGGATGAGAGTGCAGCCGCTGGAAGTTCCAAGTCTCCAAATGAAGACCTTCTGGAAGTTTCCTCTGGCAGGACTGGGCCGGGTGCAGCCATTCCGGGGCGGAGATGAAGTTAAAGCTGATAAAGGTCCCTTGTCCCTGGATCTGGAAAAGAAAAGTGCACTTAAAAAAAAGGAAATCTGTGCAGGGATGGCCGCTGCCAAGGCGTGACTCAACCCCAACAGGCGCAGATTCCTCCCAGCTCGGGAGTTTTCCAAATAACTCCGTGTGCTCAATGGCTTCATTATGAGCCTGTGAAAGAGCATTGTCGGGATGGGCTGGGATGGAGCCTCGCTCCCTGCACTTCCGTCCCCTCCCGAGCCCCGGCCGTCCCGGGAACGCTGCTTCCACTGGGCTTTCCCGAGGAACACAAAGCAAAGCTGGCTGCTGGGGGAGGTTCTTGCTGGGCTTGAAAAATCCAAAGGGCTTTGGCAGATAAGCGGGAATGGGAATGGTGCAGATGGCCAAGAGAAGTTCCTGAGACACCAGGGAAAAACAATATTGCTCTGGGAAAGAGCAAAACAAACAAAACACAACAGGAATTCACAGTCCCTCAATGAAAACATTGGAATCTTCCCCAAGGATCACATGGACTGCCTGAACACAGTGCCTGTTCTTTGGCTGAGGGTTGGACACGAGGATCCCAGAATCCTGGAGTCGTTTCAGTTGGAAAATAGCTCCAGGACCATCTTGTCCAACCTGTGCCGGGTCCCCACTTTGTCCCCAGCTCAGAGCACCGAGTGCCGCATCCAGGCCTTCCTTGGACACCTCCAGGGATGGGCACTCCAAACGTCCCTGGGCAGCCCCTGCCGATGTCTGACCTTCTCCTTTCCATGGAGAAATCTCTTCTATCCTTAAAGATTCCCTGCCCAGAGAAGGGGGGATATTTCCCTCCCCACTCCCCTAGCCTGGAATGCAGCATGGATTTATTCTCAGTACAAACAGCACAGGAGATCAGACACTTGAACAGGCTTCCAAAGCACCATTTCTGTCTTTTTTTCTCATCTCATTTTCATCCCATTCCTCTTTCTCTGATTCCAATTTCCAATCCTGGAACAGCAACCGAGAGACTTTTGCTTTCGAGCAGCAGCAAAAGGCACCGGGAACCTACTGAGCATGGAAAGAGCCCAGCAGCAGCTCTGGAGTCACGGATCTCCATCTTCCTGCCCGTGGTCATCCTGCCCCTCTGCGCTTGGAATGGGAGCTGCCATCCCATCCACATCTGCCTCTCCATGTGCCGTGGGGAGCTTCCCTGTCCGTGCATTTGTGACGCTCCTGAAACGATGGCTCGGGGTTGCTGTGTGTTTTCAACTCCGTTTTGTGGGGTTGTTTGCCATTAAATCCCAACTCCATTCCAGCACTGCCTGTGGCAGGCAGTTTTAGGGGAAGTGCTGCTGTGCCTGCCAGGATATTTGGGCCGGACTTTGTTTTTTAATCCCACTAAGCTGGGAACATCTTTTGCTCCGTTTGGAGCCACGGAGCTGGAAAAAGGAGAGCACAGAAGGCCGGCTTTAAAAATGGATGTGGCTGTGCCACAGGGATGGGCTTGGATTCTCCTGCTTGTGTCCGCAGGGCCGTGGACGTGGGCACAGGGAAAGGACACGGAGGAACCTCTCATCCTCATCGCTTTAGTCACCCAGATCCTGCCGGGAGCTCACACCCCAGGAATCCCTGTGGGACATAAATTAGATCCGCGAGCTCTGGATTCGCCGCCTTCCGGAGGGTTTATTGTGGCACATTCCATCTGATTCCTGCCTCAGAGGGAAGAGGAACAGGAACCAAGCCCAGCTCCTGGTCTGTAGCACAGCCGGGGTTTGTAGATACCAGGATGGTGTCCCTTTCCAATGGAGCATCTCTTTCCAATGGAGCATGTCCTTCCAGAGGAGCATCTCATCCCAGGGGAGCATCACCCCCAGCCCCCTTCCAGCTCTGGCTCTTCCTCCTTCCCCCTTAATCCACGCTAGTTTTCAAACAACACCTATCCCGCTCCCTAATTCCTCAGGAGAAGGGGATTTGCAAAAACAAGGGCTTAATTTCCACTTCCTGTATCATTCCCTCCTTTGCATGGTTTATTACGATGGAAGGAACACGTTTGGAGCCTGCTGGAATTTTAGAGGGAAAGGGGGAAATTGTCTGTGCTTATGGAATTTTTGATCTGTGCTAGTTTTAATCGTAGTAGCACCGTAATTTACCCGGGAGACGCGAAAGCTCCAGCTCCAGCTCCAGTGGCTGCAGTAATTAAGTGGGAAGGGAGGAGCCGGGAATGACAGGTTTCCATTTGCAGTACAAACACCCTCCCCAAAATTACGGGTGCTCGGCAGCAAATGTGACACCTGTGTGAAGTCAGGGAGGAGCAGCTCCTCACATCCATCTGAAAAGTGTGGCAGCAGCAGCCAGGCTGCGCGGTGGGCACGTGGAGTGGAGGAGGCTGCTGGGAGAGTGACTGCCTGGGATCCAAGCGGCTCGGGATAGTGGGCAGTCAGTGCTGCACCGGTCCTGCCTGGAGGCTGGAAGGGCTCCAGCTCTGACCTCCACCCACTTCCCACTTGGCAAATCCCTCTGTTCTCCCGGAGCTGTTGCCCAGCTCCGGACTGCTCCTGCCCCTGTTGCTCCTGCTCCCGCAGGGATGGAGGGAGCCGGCAGGGGCTGGAGCTGGGAGAGGCCGCTCACTGGGGGCTCACGGAGCTGGTTCACTCAGGGAAGGCAACAATTGACCCCATTGAGCGGCTGGGAAGTGAATCCCGGAGCGGTGCATGGATGCACGTAGCTCCCGGCACATCTGCGGCATCTCTGCCCCATCCTCCAGCCTTCCTCCTCTCCTCAGGGTCCTTTTCCAGCTCCTTTCCACTCTAAACCCAGCCCGGCTTCTCCGAGGCTGTGCAGCAGCTCTGGCTTTAATGGCAACTATTCCATGACTGGAAACTAGGGGGAAGAATTACACCGGGATGGGAGCTGCCGGGAAAAGGCGGCTGGCGCAGGAGGGAGGCTGCTTCCCTCGCTTACCTTGAGCTTCTGCAAGTCACAACTCTGTCAGGCTGTGAATTCCCAGACCCGGCGGGCTCCCCCTCTTCCCCGAGTCTCTCGGCAGCGCCAGCTGCTCGGCGGGGGGCCAGGGAAGGGTGGGGGGAATTCATCCTTGCTCCAGCCTGCGGGCGGCTGGGGAAGCCAGCAGTGGGAATAACGCAGGGATTCACCTTGTCCCGGTAATTCCTGCCGCAGGAGGGAGCGATGGGGCAGTGACCATGAACTGGGAATGACTCCGGTTGAACTGAGGGAACCAAAGCCCCTCCCCAGCTCTCCTGGAGCCCCTTTAAGCCCTGGAAAGGGCTCTGTCTGCCTGGATCCTTCCCTTCTCCAGGCTGGACACCCCTGGGAGCGCAGCAGGAACCCCTGAGCAGGGCCGGTGGGGGGACACGCTGGGGACAGGGACACAGGACAGAGGTGCCCATTCCCAGTTTGCACAACCCCTATGAGAACAGGGAAAGGAAACTCCTTTGCGTTGAGCAGAGTGAAATCCAGGCACCCTGGGGAGCCTCCGCATGGGGCGGTTGGAAGCGCAGTCCACAGCTGCATGGAAGTGAAATCCTCTGGCAAACCAGCAGATTTGGAGCTGCCGGTAAGGCTTCCTCCTCCTCCTCCTCCCCCTCCCCGTGTGATGCAGAGCTCCTTCCCTTGGTAGACACTTCTCCCGATCATTCCAAGCAGAAGGGAGCCATGGCGACTTGGCAGGAGCTGGAAATCCGCCTTTGGAGCATGAATCAGCCCCATCATTTCTGAGGAAAGGAACATTTTGGGAGGATTTATGGCAGAGCACGCTCCCATCGGATCTGCTGTCACAGAGCCTGCTAAAGGCTCCAGATAAAAGGGTTGCAGCTTACAGCCCTGGAAAATTGGAATGAATTGCCTGCTGGGAGCACACGGCAAGGACTCGCAGGGATCCTGCCTGAGACGTTCCCGCGGACCAGGAGGGTTGGAAAGGCAGCTCTGAGGGGATGCGGATGTGCCTGGCTGTGCAGAACCATCCTGCTGGCAGCTCTGCCATGATCCATGGCTGTCCTGAGCCGGGGAGCCACCCACAGCCTGAGGCCGTCCACAACAGTTTTATATGAGCTTTATTTCCAGGAACGACTTGCTGCTCTTCCATCCAGGACCTCTGACCTGTCAAGGAAGTCTTTGCCCAGTTATTTATTTTTCCTTGTTTAAAGTTAGTATTTCATGATGTCCACACAATTCTGCTATCCAGAATTCTTGTATAAACCCAAATTCAGGGATATTCCCATCCAACCCAGCCTCCACAATGAACCTCCTGATGTCCAAGTGATGAGATCCCATTTCTAAGCATCTCAAAATATTGTTCCATCCAATATCCCAAACTATTCAAAACTCAAGAGTTGCACTTAAAACTGCCACGGAATCTGTCCCACACCTGGGAAACACGTGGAAAATGTGACTGTTGGGAAAGGCTGGTGGGCTCCTGAGTTTCTTCCAGGAGATTCCAGCTCAAAACGCAAAGGAAATTTCTCAAATTTGAAATAAGTCAGTTAATACATTAATTAGGAAGTTTGGAAAAAATAATAAGGAAAAAAAATCAGGAAGTTTGGAAAAAAATGAAAATATTAGGAAAGGAAATTAAGAGAATTAGACAAAACAAATTAGGAAGTGTGTAAAAAATTAGGAAGTTTGTACAAAAAATTAAGGAGCTTGAACAAAAAATAAGTTTGTAGAATAGAATTTAGGAAGTTTGCAAAAAAAATTAAGGAAGATTGGCAAAAAAGAAGTTTGTAAAAAAAGAAGTTTGCACAAAAAATTAAGAAGTTTGTCACAAAATTAAGAAGTTTGCTGCAAAAGCTTCTAAAGCGAGAGCCCAGAATCTTTCGCAGGGAGGAGCTGCACAAAAGCAGCTCCCTGAACATGTTTTGCCTTTCCCAAAGCTGTTCCCTAAATGTCACTTTTATCGCCTTCTCTCCCAGCCTTTATGACCATATGTGTTTTTATGATATTCACAACATGCTTGTGCCACACAAGATGCAAATGCAATTTCCTGCTGGAATGGCTCAATATGCACAGCAACAAACGAGGGACACAAAGGAAGGAGAGGTGGCTCCGGGGCTTTCTCCCCTGCCGGGAATTACCTGGGAAAGGGAGGGGAGCTCAGCTCCTGCTCCTGCTCCTGCCCACGGGGGCTTCGGCCCAAGGTGTCCCTCAGCACCTCCTCAGGGGAGCCTGTTCCTCGTGGAATCACGGGATCCCGGATCGGTGAGCTTGGAAACACCTCCCGGATCACTGAGTCCAACCCGTGACCAGTCCCCACCTTGTCCCCGCGTGCCGCGGCCAGGCCGTCCGTGGACACCTCCAAACCTCCCAGGACAGCCCAGGCCAAGAGTCCTTTCCCTGGGGAAACTGCTCCTGGTGGCCAGCCTGAACCTCCCCTGGCACAGCCTGAGGCCGTTTCCCAGTGTCCTGTCAAAATTCCACCTCTTCATGCGAGGACTGTGCACTCCTTGTCCTGTTACAATTCCAGAGAGCTGGAGAGCGGCTTTGGACCAGGCACAAAGTGGCAAATTCCCTCCTGGGATCGATAATCCCGGATATCAGCTCAGGAAATATAAAACATCAGAGAGGGAATCTTGAAAACCAGAGCAGGGCATCCAAAAATAGGAAGAGGTAGGGAAATCCCATTTCCTGAGGAATTTTAAGCACAGTGGGACAGTTTTTTCCAGCTGGGAGCAGGTGTCACAGTGCCTCCCAAAGTGCAAACCAGCAGTCTGGGTTAGTCCTGGCGGCACATCCAGGAAAAAATGGGAAAAAGCAGTCGTTGTCCTTAAAATATTCATCCCTCGGCTCCCAGCCTGACACGTGTAGTGGTTCGGAGGGAAATTCCTCCGGGCTCCAGCCGCCTGCTTTTGGCCTGGGTCGGAATTACGCATGGAATAATAAATTCCCATGAATTATTTACGGATTCCTCGTGTACTACACTGGCAGACAATTCCCACCTTGCGGTGCGTTCTTACCTTGGCTGCTGCCCTTGGCTCCTGCCACCTTCTGGGGCTGTGGAGTGAATCCCGGCGGATCCCAGGTGCGGGCTGCCTCCATCTGTGAATGCAGGATGAGCGTTCCCGCCGCTCCCGACCCGCTCCTGCCAACGGGAATTTGGAACAATAAATCCCGGGGAAAATCCCAGCCCTTCCTGCAAGAGCAGCTGATGGACTTAATCATGGAAAGGGGGGTTCAAACTGATCCTCTTTTCCCAGTTAAAAACCAGCTCCTGAGTTACTCAAGTGGCCAAGAGGGCCTGGGTGGGATTTCCAGAGGAGGCCCCGGAGCTGCTGCAGGGCTGGAGCCCCTCTGCTCTGGAGCCAGCCTGGGACAGCTGGGGCTGTTCACCTGCACAAGAGAAGGCTCCAGGAGAGCTCAGAGCCCCTGCCAGGGCCTCAAGGGGCTCCAGGAGAGCTGCAGAGGGACTGGGGACAAGGCATGGAGGGACAGGACACAGGGAATGGCTGCCCATGAACAGATGGGATATTGGGAAGGAATTGCTGGCTGTGAGGGTGGGGAGGCCCTGGCACAGGGTGCCCAGAGCAGCTGTGGCTGCCCCTGGATCCCTGGCAGTGTCCAAGGCCAGGCTGGACGGGGCTGGTGCTGGGATTTGGGATGATCCCGGTGTGGATCCAGCCTGGCCATCAGTGGGATCATGGAGCTGGGATCCCGTGAGGCACCAGGGAAAGCCCTCCTGGACTTCAGCCCCAGTCACTGGGAAATGTTGTGAATTTATGTATTTCTACCTGAAAATGGGTGTTTAATTGAAAAATAAAAAAATTCTGACTCAAACACAGAAAATTAATTGAGTTTTACTGAAATAATCTGGAATCCCACAGGGATGAGGCCAGACAATTAATCAGGAGCTGTTTCAGTGGGGTTGTGAGGGAGTGCAGCTCCTTTGGGAGGAATTTGGGATCTGCTCCCTCCCCTGGGCTGAGCTGGAGGAGAATCCCCCCCTGGATTTCTCCATAATCCGCAGCGGGATTTTTCCCCAACGTGCAATACCGCCTTGTACTAATTTGGGAGCTTTTGTGCCTCCTCCTGAGGAGCTGGAGAACAAGAGGATTAAGGGAAGAACTCCCTGAAAATCCGAGCCTGTGGTATTGCTCGGTGCCGGCCGAACAATTCCGATCTAATTGATCACGGCATTAATTCCCCCTGATCTCTGTGTACTCGGGCAGCCTGCTGGGAGATTCCTAATCAAATTACAACTAATTCCCAGCAATCTGACACTGCTGAGGCTTTTGTCTCTATTTTAGGGAGTCGGGGGATATGAAATGCATTTTCCATCTTGATCTGAGCGCACGCACTGGAAAAAGGCTTCTAAAATCATCGCTTGCCCGCCGTGCTGATTGGGGGCACGGGACTCGTGTGGCTCAGGGAAATTAAACTGGAAATGGGAACAAGCTGCCGAGTCACAGAGTCCTGGAATCATCAGATCCTGACACGGGCTGGGCTGCGAGGGGTTTGCAGACCATCTCCGTGGGCAGCAACATCTGCCCCACGCTGCTCCAAGCCCCGGCCTTGGGCACTTCCAGGGATGAGGCAGTGTTTGAGCAGAGCCTTGATAATTGATGCATTTGGGAATTCCAGGGCTGTTCATCCCTTCCAATCAGGGAAACACTGGAGTTAAAAATAGGCATTGAATTGGGAGCGAAAGGCAGCGCTTTTACCTCCCAGCTCGGATGGAGCCCATCCAAAAACCCCCAGCAAGACCAAAGGCGCGGGGATGCGCCGCTCATCTGGGCTCAATCAGCGGGATTTATGGATTTCATCCCGCCCAGGCACCGGCCCCGCTCCCGGGGAGAGGCGCTGGGTGCCGGCATTCCCCGGGCTCCTCAGCCAGGTGCTCCCCTTTGACCCCAGCCTGTGAAAACCTCGGCAGGTTTCAGGTTCCGTGTGTTTGGAAAACTCCAATAAAAGGTGCTTTATTGATTCTAATTAAATCTTTTTTTCCGAGGTGGAGCCGATCCCAGTTAACTTTAATTTAGGGCTGACATTTACCCGCTGCCAGAGGAGGGGGAATTCCAAGTGGACAATTCATTGCAATTTGAGGGAAAAACATCCTTGAAATGCCAGAAAAGTGCATATTTAACATTTGCAGTAATTAAGTGATTTTAATTTAATAATAAATCCCTCTTGTCTCTATTTCCCCTCATCTCTCACTCCTGGCCTGGCACAGGGATTGAACTGCACTAATTCCTCCTTTTTCCAGTGTAAATAAGCTTTAAGTCCTTTTTCCAGTCAGGCAGCACCTTTATAATTTCACTTTTTGTCAAGAAATCCTTCATTTGGAGTTGTTTGGTTTTTTTCCTGCAACAAGTTTTTCCCTCTATCCCACAAAACAAGTCCAGACTATCCTGCATCTGGTCCGGGTGGGAAATCCTCTACAGCACCATCTGGAATGGTTTTTATGGAAACACAAAGAAAATTCTGCCATAACCCCCCTGGCCGCCCTCAGCCATCCTCAAACTCTTTTCCAAAGTCACTTTTGCTGGGCTTTTCCTTGGAAGCACCTGGGTTTATGGGACTCAACATGCAAGGGAAGAGATCTGGCTTTAAATTTGGGGATTAAAGATGGGGATCCAGGGCAGGAGGAGCCTGGGTCCAGCTGGAGTGAGTCTGGAGGCTATGGAGATACTCCCAGGGCTGGAGCCCCTCTGCTCTGGAGTTGGGAGAGCTGGGGGTGCTCACCTGGAGAAGAGAAGGCTCCAGGGAGAGCTCAGAGCCCCTGCCAGGGCCTCAAGGGGCTCCAGGAGAGCTGCAGAGGGACTGGGGACAAGGGATGGAGGGACAGCACACAGGGAGTGGCTTCCCACTAACAGATGGGATATGGGGAAGGAATTGCTGGCTGTGAGGGTGGGCAGGCCCTGGCACAGGGTGCCCGGAGCAGCTGTGGCTGCCCCTGGATCCCTGGCAGTGTCCCAGGCCAGGCTGGAATAACCTGGGGCAGCGGAAGGAGTCCCTGCCATGGCAGGGGGTGGGATGGGATGGGCTCTATGTCCTTGCAAGCTGCAGTTTCCCCGGGGGCTGGAGCCCCACGCTCCATGCAGAGTGCCCAGCTGGAGCACCTGCGGCCCAGCCCTCCGGAATGTGCCCTTCACCCCCCTGGGGTGTCCGGCCGGGAGCCGCCGCTGCCGTTGCTGACTCTGCCCGTTTGGCTCCATGTGTTTTCCCTGACAGGGTCCCGGTGTCACCCCTTTCGGAGCAGGGTTGGCTTAATGACAGCCATTAGTTAGGAACTGTTAATGAAGTTTCTCTCCTAATGAAGCGGCTCTGCACCTTGCGGCACGCAGCGTTCCCGAATCCCGGGACAGATGGAGCTGTGGTGGGAATGGCGCTGGGATTCAGCCAGGTGACTCCCATTAATAAAGGGAAGCATGGAAAGGCACCCAGGCTGCCCAGCCGGACCCCTCCAATCCAGCTGCACCGGGAGTTCAGGGATTTGGGCACCTGCCTGAGCAGCAGATGGAATGGGTGCCATGAAACGCTGCGGCCTCATCCTGCAAAACCTCAGCCCTTCCCTGGTCAGGTTTGTCCCTCAGGAATGAGGCTGGAAAGGGGAAACAGAAGAAATCCCTTTCAAGAGTGGGAATAGCAAAGCCAGGCTTGGAAGGAACACTCCCTGTCCTGGTTCTGCCAAGCAAACATTCCCATCTTTCATGCTCCCAAGCTTGCCCAAGTCCCTACCGTGTGGCAGCACCCAGGAATCTGGGATTGTGTTTTCCCCTGTGATATTAAATTCTGCCAGTTGTGTGAACACAACTATGAAAAAAATACATTATTCCCATTTTGAAACATTATATCCAGGTTTTCTTTTGGAATCATGTCCTATCCCATGGGGTTTATTCATCTACAGCCTCCGGCTGTGTATTTCCAGAGAGGACAAGAAAATATCATTTACAAACAGAAATATTTGTGGAACAACATTCCTGAGTTTTCAATTATGGCAAAGCTTGTTGACAGAACGAGGTGAAAACACAAAATATTTGGGATGAAACATGCCTAGTTTAAGTGGAAACCTGCTTCCCATATTCCCTGTCCTCCCTAATAGTTTCTGATAGCATAAACCCACAACCAGCAACCCCAGTCAGGGCTGTGGCTGGAAGTGGGGGGTGTCCGGCCACCCCAGCATCACCTGGGCTCTCCCCGTGCATCCCCCGGGATCTTCCTGAGGAGTTTTCCTCCCTGGAGCAAGTTTCCAGGTTTGATTTAGCTTTGCTGGACTAAGCACATTATTAATTGGATCTCTTTTATTTACAATTCCATTGCCTGGAATATCTGCTGGGGTCTGTAATTGAATTTTGGGAATCCAGTAATTAAAAAAGTCCGAGGAGCAATAAATGGGAGCGTCCGTAAATAACGGCGTCGGAGAAGGGACATCAATCACCCAGATTAAATGATTTCAGATCATATTTGAACTCCTTAATTTTAATTTATGGCTTCCTGAGGATTTACAGCCGCTGCTGACTTTGTTTTCCCCGCCTGCCCCGGAGAAACAGCTTTCCAAGAATCCTTGGATATTTTGGGGTGTACTCAGTGCCCTGGGTTATTTCAGGGGCTGTGTTGCCACCCTGGGGGCAGCTGCAGGGAATCTGTGGCAGGGAGAGTGAGGCAGCCAGAGGGTGAGTCCTGCCCGGTGACTCCCGGCTGGCACTGGGAATGGGATTCCTCCAGGACTGAGGGCTGTGCCAGGAGTGGCTGCCACCCCCCAGGGAATCCTGGCAGCCTCTCCAAGGACGTGTGGCATGGAGCGGGTGCCACGGGGACCTTACCTTTCCTGGGGAAGCAATGTCAGCGACTGCATGTAGGAATCTGCCCTTGCAGGGAGGGGAAGGAGAAGTTTTATTCAGGAGGGTGGGTTTAAAAGTAATGATTTCCAACCTGGCCGGCAACAGGGAATTCTGCTGAGAAAAGTCAGGAATTCTGCTGGGACAGTCGGGCAGGACCACATCCCCTGGGGCTGGAGTGCAACATGATGGAGTTTCTTAATACTGATCCGATATTGTGCATGGCATTTTCCATTTTAGCCCACTTTTACAGCCTTCATTTCATTCAAAATTCCCGCAAAAAGGAATTTCCTGGGCTGCTGAAGCTGCTCTGTTTGAAGCTTATTTACCTGTTTTTCCCCAGCGGGCTGAACTTCCTTCCCTGTCCCTTTTGGAATGAGCCATCTTTCTGGAATCCACTCGATAAGCACTTGCTGTGGAAGCAGGGATCAGTTTGGGAGGTTTGCTCTCCCAGAATTCCATGGTTTCCTGGCACCGGATCAAAAGATGACAAACATCCTGAAAGAAGACAGAGGCTTTGTTGTTGCTGTTTGGGGGGATCGGCACGTCCGAGGTGGAGCTGGCTTGGGAACCGGGCTGGGATTTGGGATAAGTGATTCCAACCTGCACTTTAATTATGGATTGATAATTCTGCCTGTCTGTTTTTGGGAATAAAAGCGGTGGGGATGGAGAGCTGCTGCCGGCCACTCGCTGCCATGTGACAGCGCTGCTCTTCCCGAGCCTTTGGAAAATGTCATTTGGGAAGTGCCGCTGCCAGAGGCACATTTTCCCTGGCACCAGGAGGGAGTGGCAGACCTCAAAGCATCTCTTGGAAAAATGGGGGAAAAATCCAACTTGGAAAGCGGCATCCACAAATCCTGCCACCAGCAGGCAAGGGAGCAGGGAAAGGATTGGAAAATGCTCTTGGGAATATGGGAGCATCTTCCCAGCCCCTCGTCCTGCTGGGTCCAGGTTGTACAGGATGGTGGGAGTGTGGGAAGCTGTGTGAGGGGAGATTGGACATGGATATCCAGGAGGATTCCTGTGGATGGGGGGGTTTGATGGGATGCTGAGCAGGAACGATCCCAATAAAAAGCCAACATTTCCCAGACCTTGCACTATTTGTGTCCCCATAAAAAGAAATCTTAAACCACAGGAGTCGTTTGAATCCATGTTCTTCCAGGACGGAAACGCATCCCACATCCAGCCTCCCTCTCCCGAGCTCCCAACAGCCTGTGCTGTGTCGTGCCAGACAGAAACAGGCGCCAAGCTCTTCCCAAAAAAATTGCACTGAAGGAACACCTTGCTCATTCCCAGAGATGGGGCACATGTCAAAAGTGAGGAAGGGAAGAAATTGGCCTCGGAATTCTGCAGGGGGAAGAGCTGTTGATTTGGGAAAGCGGGAAGGGCTGGAGGACGGAGGCACAGGACAAGGGGGATGGCTTTAAACTGCCCGAGGGCACTGTACACTGGATATTGGGAAAGGATTCTTGGCTTCTTCAGCTTCAGGCCATTCCCCCCACCCTCCGGCTGGCTCCGAAAGGTGGGGTCAGACGGACTGAGGCTCTCCCAGGCTTCCCATTTTCCCACTTCCCGCAGCAAGCGCTCCCGAGCGTGCCCCAGCCCGGGAGCTGCTCCGCGGCTCCGGGGGAGCCGTTCCTGTTTTCCCAGGGCTCTGCGCAGTTGGAAGGGGCTGAGCCCGAGGCTGCCAGCTCCGGGTACAGCCTGCGATCCTCCTGCGGGAGGGAGCCCGGCGGGTTCGGGGCTCAGCTGCTCCGAGCGGATGCTCCGGAGCCTGGCTTTGGGATGCGCTGCCAGTTCCATATGAATATTAACCATCTGCAGGGTGGGAGCTGCAGCTCCCGACTCCCGCGGGCTCCAGCTCGCAATTCCTTCTCTTCCCTGCTTTTTTAGTGTTTGGGTGGAGCTAACCAGCGCCCACCCGTGTTTTCCAGTGGGCTCTCCGGACACTGCTCCCCACTCTTTGGCAAATTTTTAGCTTCCCAAAACAAATTTATTTGGATAGATAATTATTACAGATATTTTGATGGATCATTGTTAGAGTTATCCCATATTTGGCAGTGTCCAAGGCCAGGCTGGGCAGGGCTTGGAGCAGCCTGGGACTGTGGAAGGTGTCCCTGCCCACGGCAGGGGTGGAACGGGATGAGCTGTAAGGTCCTTTCCGACCTGAACTATTCCAGGATTCTGGGCACGGCATCCCCATGAAGTCAGGGCATTGCCACGCACCCAAATGTGGGAGCAGGAAACATCCTGGCTGTTCGTGGAAGGAAGCACCTTCTCTGGTGCTCAGAGGGAATGCTTCCCTCTGGAATTCTGTTGGCTTCATGGGGCTGCCATGCCCAGAATCCTGGAATCAGGAGCAGGAAGCGCCGTCCCCAGAGCGAGTTTGTCAGTCCCATCCTGCTCCAACCAACCCCTGATTTGCCAGTATTCTCCCAACAGCTCGCCCACCCATCCTTTGCCTCCATGCCTCCTGTCTCCTCAGCGTCCCCGATTCCCAGGAACTTTGCAGCCTTCTCATTACCAAAGGTTGTATTTAAGATTCCCGTGTCTCCGGCTTAATAACCCCCAAATGAGTCCCGCTGGAATTAGCCGTAATTAAGGACATTGTGAAATACGGCGGGGGCAAAGGGAATTACACTGTATTACTTTATTAATAATATTCCTTAACGACACTGGAAATTGCTATTAGGCCTGAACATTCCTGCCTGGATATGGAAATAGTCTTTTGCTATGCTAATCTAGCACAATTTTCTTTTCAATGTAAACAAATTATCCTCTATTAATATGCTGTTCTCCTTGCATAGTTAATTATTGTAACAGTAAGGAATAAAATGCTCTGGCTTTCGCTGTTTCGGATGGAAAAAGGGCTCCATAAATACTTTAATAGGGAGCTAATTATGCACAGAATTCCGATGCCGAAAATGTGTTTGTAATTGCATTAAAATGGTCTTCTGTTCAAATATTGGGAAGCCGGCTAATTGGAGGCGAGCTGGAATTTCAATATTGTGAATCAATGATTTCCATACACTCCCTGTTTGGTTGTGTTTCCCTTCATATTTGGCTGTGGGAACGCAGGGAATATTTAATGGTGCTCAATACGAGGAGCTGCAGGTTTCCTACCACGAGGAAGCCGGTGGAAAGCAGGAATTTCAGAGGTCTGGGCCACGGTGGTGACCTGGATTTGGGTGGTGGCTCCCACGGGAGCACTGTAAGGACAGAACTCGCTCCCCACTTCTCCCTCGCAGGAGCCAGGTGGGATCGGCCCCATCTCCCAAGGAATAGAGGGAAAGGCCTCCGGCTGTGCCAAGGGAGGTCTAGGCTGCATTTTAGGGAAAATTCTGCTCTGGAAGGGTTCTCCAGCCCTGGATGGTGGAGTTCCCATCCCTGCAAGTGTTCTGAAAGCACAGGGATGTGCGCTTGAGGACACGGGTTAGGGGTGACTTGACGATCTTAAAGCTCTTTTCCCGAGGTTCTATCCCTGAGGCAGAGACTCTCTGCGGCAGATGTGCCAGCTGCCATCCCGTGGGACACCGGGATGTGCCACAGCCACCAGGCAGCTGGAGAAGGCTGGGATGGGGACAGCAGTGCCTTCAGCAGGCAGGAGCAGAGGTGGGAACAGGGACAATGGGATCACGGGCACGGAACACCGAGGCGGCGGCACCGCATCCGAGGACGGGCTTGGAGTGGGAACAGGCAAACAGCTTGTGGCACAAAGCAAAGGAGAGAATTCCAAATGGCTAATCTCCAGCCACCCACACAAGTTTTGTCTCTCTTTAGCACCTTTCCCTGTTGCTAAGTCTCGCATCCAAAAAACCGGAGAGGAGACACTCCAAAGACACTCCAAATTATGCAGCAATATTGTGTCGAGCAGCTGAAAACAGGCTGGGACCGGAGCTCAGCAACGCGGCGCAGTCCTGGTTATCTTTAGGAAAACGCTGATTATCTTTAGGAAATGCTGATTATCTTTAGGAAATGCTGATTACCCTCAGCTCACTGACCAGGGACTGGCAGCACCGAGTCCCCGAGGATGCACTGGGATAGGCCAGGACATGGACAGTTCTGTCCTGCTCAGCCCAGCTGAGCGGGGCCTTGGAAGTCCCACTCAGGTGTGCAGCATCCCAAAAGCAGGGAAGCCACCTCCGTGCCCCTCGTTCCACACAATCCCAGCGCTCCCGAGCACCCCCAGCACACAGGGAGTGCTGCGTGTGCGGAGCAGCTCCGTTTGGGATCACCGGGGTGGGAGAGCTGCCCTGAAAGGCAGTTTTATCCCTGAAATGCTGCCTTCGCCCCTCAGACTAAACAGGAACACCTACAGTTGGTTTGCGTTCTGCCACACGAGCGGCCTGAGTCAGCTTGTATTCATTTCTAAGGGAGGGAATTCCTTAAAATACACCTGAAGGCGCATGGCAGGGGCAGAGGAGAGCCTTCCAAGTGAAAATTCCCAACAAATTAGCTCAGGCCAGGAGTTAGCACTTCAATTTTCATAACAAATACTCCAGCAAACCCAATTCCTTAAGCTTGCTCATAGGAAGCCAAAGAAATCATCTGCTTCAGGGGAAAAAAAAAAGAACAAATGGGAAAAAAAAGCCGGAAAAAAAGACATGTCAGATCCCAGCTATCCTGCCAAAATCCCCAAACAGCTTCCTAGCTTTTAAGGGAAGAGCATTTGAAATATCTTTGCGGAGTCGTGTCTGTTTGTCTGACAGATGTCTGCAATGTACTGGGAGCTGGAGTCATGCTCCGAATGTAAATAAGATTATGGGCCTCGCAATATTCCCATTCCCTCGGATTTACCTCCATGCCGGGGAAAAGAAAGTGGAAGCCGAGGTTTTTTCCCAGCAGGTTTTTTCTCTCTGTATCCCACAAGCAGGATTAACATTTTTTGCCTTGTCAGTTAAATGCCCAGGTTTGTCCTTTAATCCAGTGGCTGCCCCAAAGGATCCAGCAGTTGGACCAAAAGGGCAATTTCTGGCAAAAAATAGAAATTATTCACTTGGAAGTATCATCTCCTTTTTCCCTTTTTCTTCCCCCCGGAATGAATAACAAAAGTCTCAAGAATGGAGTTTGCGGGGGCCTGTGTGCAATCCCCTGGGACAGTGGCATTGCTGGGATGTCCCAGTCCTGGAGCAGTGCTCCTGGGGAAAGGCAGGCTGTCCCCGTGGTGGGAAGGGGGAGCTGGCCCTTGGAAGGGTGCAGACGCCCACCTCGGGGAGCATGGAGCCATTCCCGCTGTCCTGCTGGGACACTGAGGAACAAGGAGCAGCTCCAGGGCCCCGCGGCAGGAATCGGTCGTTCTGCCTTTTCCATCCACTGCTAACCTTCATTCCAGAAATCAATTCACCGAAATTCCTAAAACAAGGCTTTCCTTCAAAGCTCCAAGCCACCGGATTTGCCCTTTCCCTGCCCTCTCCGGGAGGGACTCCAAAGGGTTAGAGTGGTTTCCCTAAACACCCGGCGATCCCAGCCTCAGATCCTGGATGCCAGGAGTCATCCCGATGTTCTGGCTGAGCAAGACATCCCTTAAAAGCAGTGTTTGAATTTGTAATGGGGATGTTGACAGAGCCTCGACGGAGCAGCGTGCGCTCCGCAAAGTCAATCCCGTAATTGATCCTGACTCCTACACGGAGCCACGTGTGCCGGGCCGGGCAGCGGCCGGGAACAGCGCCGGGAATAGAGTGGCTTTCACCTGAAACAAATGAGGTCTAATTAGATTAATCTGCAAATCAGCGCTCCGCACTTGTATGATTAATGAGCGCCTTGCCCCGCTCCCAGATCACAGCCATGGATTATTGGAGGGGATTTTATGGAAAGGAGAGATTTGCCCTCTGTGCCAGGGATCCCGCACGCGCCTGGCGAGGGAGCCGGGAACTCGGTGGCTGGAGCCATCCTGCTTTTCCGAGGAGCTGAGCTCGGATTGCGCGGGTGTCAGACGGACACTCTCCAGCTGTTCGGGAACCATGTGTCAACATTATTTACCAACCTAATGTGATGATAATTATGGAATAAAGTGCGGGAAGAGCGCACGCGGGCAGGATGGCCATACATACTTAATGATCCCGCTCTCCTGCCTTTGCAATCAGCCGGAGCCCAGCCCGTCGCTGGAGACATGTGGAGCACAGCGCAAGCTGTCTGTGCGGGACGCGGGGATGGCTGGATGCGGCAGCGCGCATTCCGAGTAAAAAATTCATTTACAAATGGCTTTCAGGGTTCCCAGCAGATGGAGGAGCACGGAAGTCACGAGCGGCCCTTCTCCGCCGTTTAACCCTCGCGCCGCTGCACCGGGAACGCCGGGAACGAGGCCAGCTGGGAACAGGGAGAGCGGGAGGCCCAGCCGGAGTTTCTTTTGGAAATGGTTCCTTTAAAGCCCAGACACCTGTACTTTTACTGCTCCAACATCACACGCAGGAGGCAGATGTGTAACCCGAGCCGTCGGAGCTGCTTGGAATTAGAAAAACATGGCTTGGAAAGGAAGGGAGGGGGCTTGGGAAGGCGTTTGGGAGCAAGGCTTTTATTTCGAGATCAAACCTCGATCTTTAAAGAGTTTCCTCGCATCACCTTCAGCTCCTGCTGAGCGCTGCTCACTCCACAGCCAGTCCCACCCTTGGGCAAAGCAGCCAATTAATTCCAAAGGCTGCTGGAAGCCAGCAGGATCGGGCCCTGCAGCCAGCGGAGCCCTTTGCAGGTTTAGGTTGGATATCGGGAGTGATTTCTCTGTGGAAGGGGTTGTCCCACCCTGCCACAAGTGGTGGATGGGGCACGTGGGGACGCGGTAGCGGTGACCTTGGCAGAGCTGGGGAATGGTTGGACTCGGCGGTCCCGGTGGTGCTGAGCCACTCCCAGGATGCACAGCTTCCCAGGCAGGCTTTATCTCGCCCTAAATGGAATTTTTCCGGCAGGAGGGCCGAGCTTGGCCCGGCTCCGGCCTTTGCGCAACACCGTTATAAAACATCCATTGTGGTGGACGTTCCCCAGCACAGCATCCCTCCCACTCCCTGTTCACCGGGGGATACAAAACCCATGGATGCGCAGCAATTCTTATCGGAGGAAACGCGGTTCATCCCCGGAGAGATGAGCAGCCCTCTCCCTCCAATCTCCTGGAAGCACTGGGCTGCTCCTGGGAGCTGCACAGGGAGCGAGCCGGGGCCGGGCTGGGGGCGGCACCTCTGGCGTGAATCCTGGAGCGGTGTGGGTGGGAAGGGACCCCGCAGGCCATGCCTTTCCGCCCACGGACACGGACACCTTCAGCCAGGGCAGGCTGCTCCGAACCATGCCCAGCCTGGCCTGGGACACTCCCGAGGCTGATCCCACCGCGCCCTGTGCCGGATCCCCACGTTCCCGGCCCCCCTCCCTGAGGCCTCCAGCACGGAAAAGCTCCTGCACGTACAGCCGGAGCTGCTCATGCTGCACACGCTTCCCACTCCACTCCATCCAGTGTCCCTCCACGCTGCTCTAAGCACATTTGGGGTTTTCCCCCTGCATTTTTCCTAAATACTGCACAGAATTTGTTTTTCCTGCAGCCCTTTCCATACCTCTTGGGATTATCCCGTGGCTCTGCAGTGACCTGACCCTAGTGCACAGTGCCCTTGGGGATTTTTTTCCCCCTTTTTTTTCCCCCTTTTTTTCCTTAAGTGTGAGCTCATTTGAAAATTCCAATTTCTCCAATAATTCGCTGCAGCTGCCGAGATGTTCCCGTGCTTTTGATCACTGTTATTAATGATGTGCTGTAACATATGCAAGGCTTGCAATCCCAGCTACTCTTTCTTACAAAGATCAGTTTGTACTTCCCCCCGTTCCCTTCTCCCCCTTTCCCTCCCTTTCCCTCCCTTTTCCCTCCCTCCCTCGGCTCTGATGGAGCTCATATGTTTTAGGAAGTTCATCTCCCAGCTATTAGCCGGAGAATTAGGAAATGTGTGGGCAGCTCCTCTGCGGTACAAAAGACATTGGAGGAAGAAGCCGTTCCCTTTTATTCCCCAAAGAAGGATTTTGGCTTTATTTCGGGGCCTGAGTTTGCCGTTAAAAATGTTGTGGCTCATTCCTAATGTTGTTTTATTGATTTCCATGTTTTGAAAAAGGTTTCCAGCTTCGCATTTTTTAATTTCTCAACCACTCCCAGCCCAAATTGTGATCTCAGTGCTGTAAATACAAATTCCAGGTAATTCCATGGGAATCTGTGTATTTATCCCACATTTATAACACCTCGAGCACCATCAGAAACTGAAAGCTAGGAATCTGACATTGCTCCCAGTCCAAGCTATTCAAAGCCAGTTAAAAACGGGACGATTTTAATCGGTTTTAATTTACCTCCTGTCACTCCTAATGACTGATACACAAACCCCCCACAAATTAGGAATTACTTTCCCTGGAATGCCACGCTGAAGGTGACAGCATGCCAAGGACACGGGATGCATTTGAGGACACCGATCCCACTGGCTCGAGGGCACGTGGGATGCTCAGCGGGACGAGGACCCCGGAGGGACGGCTGGGGCCAGGGCCGGAGGGGCTCCAGTGTCCCTCTGCCGGCCCTCGCTGCCCCGCCCCGCCTCGGGGACGTGTCCCCGTGTGCCAGGTCCCCTGCTGCCGGTGCCAGCCCCGCTCCCCGCTCGCCATCGCCACGCTGCAGCCCCAGCACAGGGAGGGAGGGAGGACCCCAGGTGCCCCCCGAGGTGAGCCCGCACGTCGGGACACAGCCGATGTGCCTCGAGCTGCTCACGCCGGAGAATCCCCTGCTCGGAGGCTGCTGAGGAGCGGGGAAGGAGAGAACCAAGCGAACAAAGCCCCGGATTCCAGCACGGAATGGTGGCACCCTACGGCACAGACCCCCCCAGCCAGGAGACGGGGTGACCAGACCCCGTCCCCACTTTCCATGCGGCTCAACGTTATTTCTACGCAGCAAAATTAATTCTTTTTAGTGTTTTGGCACCAAAATCAGGGGGAGCAGGAGCTGCCGGAGGGGTGGGGGCGGTCCCCCCGAGGCTGCTGAACGCCTTTGTATTCCTGAAGCTGCCTGCGGAATGTTGTATTCCCTAAAATTCTCCCCCCTCTCAGCCTCGAGTCGGAACAACCGTGAAAAAATAACCCAGGCTGCGCTTTCTCCCCTCCTTCTCCTTTTCCGTCTTTTTTTCGAGCAGGGCGAAACAGGTGCTGAAATGTGAAACCCTACTGAGGGATTTCCTCGGCAGGCAGCGCGGTGGGAGCGCGGACCTGGAGTGGGATGTGCTCCCAGCGCTGCCGGAGCAGGCTGGGAGCGCCGGGAGCGCCGCGCTGTCGCTTTAAGAAAAAATAAACTCGGCTCTGAACTACCCAAAACCCTGCCATTTCCAGCCTGGGCTTGATTAATGATTTTTCTATCTAATAAAAGGTTCACAAACCATCTGTTTTTCTCCCTAATGCCTTGCCCAAAGGTTTTTCGTTCCTATTTCAGGCTTGGGGCCAACTGACATTCCCCTCTTTTTTTTTTCCCAGCCTTGTAAACAAACCCTTCTCTCTTTTTAATCTTCCAGGGCTGTTTCCTACCCATCGTTATGCATATTCATTGCGAGTAAACATTTTTAGTGTCTACACTTAATCTCTTCCACTGGCAATTACTGTTCTATGCTGTTTTGTAATGCAGAAGGGCCAACGCTTTCCCTTCTAATAACAGCTGGGTCGCAGATGGGGCCTGCAGTCATTGTAGAAAATAAAAATTTACAAGATGCCAGTGGAATTTATTTCAGTTTTATGGAGTCACAGGAGGAACCTTTCTGTTATCCGCCTTCAGTGCAATCTGCAGGCACAAGGCAGGCTTTTGACATTTAATCAAAGGGGGGTTCAGGTAGGGGCTGGAACGGCGCGGGAAGAAAGCAGGTGGATCCTATTAGGCAGTGCCATGGTTAATTTATTTGGGAGTGATTGGCTGAGATGTGCGCAGCCAAGGTTTGACATCCCGTGTATATCTTGTTTAGCATCCTGCTCCCGACCCGGGGCCGCGGGCACCGCGCTGGCAGCCCGCTGAGGGGCTGGGGCCACCATGGCACCCTTCTCTGGGATGGCCCCCTCCTCTGGGATGGCCCCCTCCTCTGGGATGGCACCCTCCCCTGGGATGGCACCCTCCTCTGGGATGGCACCCTCCCCCGGGATGGCCCCCTCCTCTGGGATGGCACCCTCCTCTGGGATGGCACCCTCCCCTGGGATGGCACCCTCCTCCGGGGCACCCGCGGTTACCACGGGGCCTCCAGCAGAAAGGAGTTGGAACCCCACACCGCATTCCTTGGAATGGCTGGAAAGCTCCTGTTCAGGTGGTAGCGGAGGCTCGGTCTCCGCGTTCCGCGCCAGGGGCGGTTCTGCGGCAAAAAGCGGATCTAAACTTGGAAAACGAGGAATTCTGAACTGGCCAGGCTGTGCTCTGCCCTCACCTGCCCCTCAGGTGTGGGAATGGTGACCCCGCGGAGGGGAGGAAACACTGGGAGCAGCTCCAGGCGCCTGGGATGAGGGGATGGGGAGGATGGAGGGGCTGCCATCTGCCTGCCCTGCTCGGCTCTGGCTGTGTGAGAGCAGCTCCGTGGGGCTGGCTGCTTCCCACGGGATAAACCATCCCAGGAGCTGGGAAGAACATCGGGCAGCAAGGGACCACGGCACAGAGTCACGGGATCCCAGAATCCCGGCATGGTGCGGGTGGGAAGGGACCTCAAACCCCATGGGCAGGGACACGTTCCTCCAGCCCGGATTGCTCCAAGCCCCGTCCGACCTGGGCGACACTTCCAGGGATGGAAGATGGACAAGCCAGGGCAGGAGGCTCCCCCTGGGCCATCAGCTGCTTTCCACAACCCCTGCGGTTCCTGACATTTCCTGATGGGCAAATACGTGGATGCACACTAGCAGATCAGGAGTAGAAGCAGTTTGGAGGAAGCTCCCAAGAAATAAAGGACGTATTTCTATTTAGTGGGCATCATGTGGAGATTTTTTCCAGACTTTTAAAGCAGCTGAATGAGAAGGACATAACAATCCCACATCCCTCTTTTCCCCCTTCCTCCCTTGTTTCCAGCATCCAGAAGCAGAAACATATTGACCCACTCAAATTAATTCGATTTTAGGTGGTGTGGGTTTTATTATTCAGGCTTTTTCTTCATTTATAGTCCCAGGGTTTTCAAAACTCTCAGCTAAGGGCAACAGAGCTTTCCCAAAGGATTCTTAATTTTTCCTCCCCAGGGAATGCTGATTTAGGTGTTGGAATGAGATGATCTTTACGGTCCCTTCCAAACCCAAATCATTCTGTGATGCTGTGTGGAAGGAAAACAAAACTTACATGGGGAGAAAAGCCTTCAGTTCTTGCAAGGAGTTTGTTCTTCCCTGGCAAATATTTCCCAAAGGTTGGATTTGGGAAGGGGGGGAAGCTATTAATGTGTGTGGCTCAGTTCAAACTTTCCCTCCTCCATCCCTCTCTTCTTTCAAAAGAAGATATTGCTATTTTTTATATGCAAACTCTGTTGAGAATATTGAATTTGGTACATTAAACACCAGAGATGAAGGTCTTAGTGGCTTTTAATGAAGAGGATAAATTCTCCCAACTACATTTCCCTGTGTATCATCCCCAGTCCCCTTTTCCCAAGCCTTTCCCTTCATTTACAAACTCCAAAGCTGCCAATAAGTTTGTTAATCTCAGTGAAATGCTGTTCCTACTGCAAATATTAGTAAAGATCAACTAATCCGAGTCACGGGCTGGGAGATGGCCCAGGGGGAGCCTCAGGGTATCCAGTGTGCAGATCCAAACTGGATCTCTGTAATCCCAGGGGAGAGAAACTTCCTTGTGGGTATTTGGGAACCAGCTGAGAAATGGGAACGGGAAGAAAGTGCTAATCCATGGAAAGGCTCCCAAGCCAGGCTAAACTTAGCAGCCAGGAGGAAAATGAAGTGGGAATGGCAGGTGAGAGGAGGTGGAGAGCCTAGGATGCTCTGGGATGCAAACACATCCTACAACGTTCACGGAGTGCGGCTGCCCCAGGAATACCTTGGAGATGCCGTGGGGTGGGACAGCCCTGGCAGCTCCTTCTGAGGGCTCTGAGCACCGAAACCCCGCATCCCAACACCCCCGGCGCACCCACACCACAGCCTGGCCCTGACCCTCCGTCACACCCTTTTATCGAAATGATCCCAAACACAGAGAAACCCAATAAAAATTCCCCCCCGGACAGTCTTGCTCCACAACCCGAAATGATTTTTGCTCTGTTCCTGCAGAAACAGCCAGAAGAGGGACCACAGATTAATTAGGATACTTGGAGCCGACAGCTCTGGTGCCAGGGCCGAGGCTGCTCATAAAGCCAAGCACTGGGCTGGGCCTTCCAGCTCTGTTCCTCACCAAAAGGAGGGATAATCATTCCTGGCAAATGAAGAGCAGCACTGGGAGGAGAGGAGAGGCTCCGGGAAGGAGCTATGGAGGATGGAGCACTGCGGATTGTGCTGCTCCATGAAATATTCAGGAGCTGATGTGGTTTATGGAATGGGCTCGGGCTGGCGGAACATCGCCTGGATTCGCAGCCAGAGCCGCCTGTGGTGCCGGTGTTTGGGATGATGGGAGGCTCCTCAGCTCCCAAACTTTCCCGTGCTCTTCAGCACAGCACTAACAGGTGGCTGCGGCAGGAGCCCGCTGCAGCAGGGATGGAAGGGGCTCTGCAGCACGGCACCGCAGCCTTCTCCCAAAAACCCCATCCCATGGATTGCAGCCATGGCTCCTGACTCCCAAAAACCCCATCCCACAGATTGCAGCCATGGCTCCTGACTCCCAAAAACCCCATCCCACAGATTCCAGCCATGGCTCCCGACTCCCAAAAACCCCATCCCACAGATTGCAGCCATGGCTCCTGACTCCCAATTCCAGTGTCACTTCACATGGCAAAGTCTTTCGGGGGGGATAGAGCCAAAACTGTTGTTTTCCATGAAGAAATTTTCCCTAATATGCAACCTAAACCTCCCCTGCTGCAGCTTGAGGCTGCTTCCTCTTGCCCTGTCCCTTGCTCCCTGGGGAAGGAGCCCAATCCCACCTCACTACAACAAGGACATTTCCCCATAGGAAAAGCCTTTCCAAGATTCTGGTCCTGCACAGGACCAGGAGTGCATGATCCTTGTGGGTCCCTCCCAACTCTGGATATTCCATGATTCTCAGAAGAACCAGTTCCTTGTGATGCTGTTTTCCCCCAGACAATGCTGCCACCACCCCGAGGCTTTCCATGCCATGGCAGCGGGTGGTTGGGAAGATGGATGCTGCTCCTGCCCCTCTGGAAGAGGCATTTGCAGGGATCCAGCCATCTGCACGGCGCTCCGCAGGCAGCCAGGCTGCCGTAAACTCCCTGGAAAAGCGACAGAAACACTTGGACAGGTGGGATCGCTCCCTCCCCGCTCTGGCTTCGCATTCCCGGCCCAGGCACTGGAGCAAATGGAGTCAGTGCCATAAAAGAGAAGGGTGGGATGGATGTGGAGGGGCTGCCTTACGGCCAGCACGTGGTTGGAGGTTGTTTTTCATGGAATATTCGCCTGTTAAAAGTGACATTGGAAACAGAAAAGGGGGAGAACGTAAAATCCGTGGAGTTTGGGCCGTTTGTCAAAGCTGGAAATGTCTGAACAGAGCAGCGACAAGGCAGCATCTTCCAAAGCATCCGCTGGAGCACCTGGAGTTACTTATTCCAAAGGAATCAGCTGCTAGCAGGGTCTATGGGAGCGTTTTTGGGAAGGAAACAGGGAAGTATCAACAGAAAACACTAACACAAAGATTTCTGAGGCACTGGCCCAGGTTTCCCAGAGAAGCTGTGGCTGCTCCTGGAAGTGTTCAAGGCCAGGCTGAAAAAGGATGAAAAAGAGTGGAAAATCAGGTTGAACGGTGGAATTTCCTCTGAATATTCAAGATTAACTCAGGAAATGATCAGCTCTGCTCCCCATAATGAAGCTCTCCATGAAATGATGGTCATTGTCCATGTGTTGCAATAGGGCTTGGACATGAACCAGTGTGGAGCTGGGAATGAGGGTGGGCTTGGGGATCTCTCCAAGTCCTTTCAGACTATATTTTAGGCAGAAAGTTTGGGAAGGTGATTGCAGAGCATCAGGGGAAGTGGCTGGACACGTCCTTTCCTTCTCCCTATTTCCCTTCTGCGTTTGCCCATCCCGAAACGCATTCCCCAAAAAGCTACAGAGAACCGCCCGCCCAGGAAGGCAGCTGAGCTGGTGGCTGCTGGGCAGTTTTCCCCCTTTTGCCACATTCCAATGGTCATTACGCACCTCCCTGCCCATTCAAAGCAGGCAGTGCCTCTTGACATCTGCACTCCATAACCCTCCTTCTGCCGCGCAGGGCTCCGCTCCGCAACCGCTGCCGCAGTGCCCGCGCTCCCAGCCAGGCAGGCACTGACATCCCGGCTCTTTCCTGGCACCAGGCGGGCTTTTAAAAGCAGCCGCAGCGCTCCCAGGCTGACAGGAGCTGGCGAGGGGCGGGAAGGGCCCGGAGCGCCCCGGCCCCGCACGCACGGCCCCGCTCCGCGCTCGGCTGTGCCGGGCCCCGCAAGCTGCCGGCCTTTTGTGGCTGCTTCCCTCCTCTCCGTGCCCTTGGCAGCGGGACGGGCGCGGAGCGAGCAGCTGGCACGGCCTCGTGCCTCTGATTGCAGCATTGATTGTGCACCACATGCCCCGCGCCGCCGCCTCCTCGGCGCTCGCTCTGGAGCGGGAGCTGATTGTGGCCACTCCGAGGGAGGCTTCGGCAGCTGCAGGCCCCCGGTGCCAAGTTCTCCTGGCAGTGGCCTGTGGGTGTCAGCTCCTCTCCCTCTTTGGCATTTCCTCTGGCAGGGAAAGCTGCTCTGTGTCACTGGGTTGCCTTCAGGATGGAAAAGTTACCACCGGAGTACAGCCGGGAGAGAGGCGGGAGGGAAAACTCTTGTGAAGTTTGTAGGGAAGAAGCAAGATTCCGGTCTGTCTTTGAGCCAGGACTCATCCGAACTGGCAGCAGCACACAGGAGTTGGGATGGCTCCAGTGGCATGGCTGGGACAGGGGCTTGGAGCAACCTGGGGTAGTGGAAGGTGTCCCTGCTCATGGCACGGGGTGGGATGGGATGAGATTTAAGGTCCCTTAACCACAAATCACTCAGGGATTCCATGATTCCATTGAGCCATTCAGTTGTGTTTGAGGCTTAAATCCCCAATGGTCACTTGGAAGTGAATTCCAGTGCCTCAGGAGGCTTTTAGGAATTCCCAAGGATTCGGTTTAATCAGTGATCAGCAGTAATTTAATATATTTGCAGTGCTCTCTTCTTTAATACTTAATGAGTGATGATTAGGTTTGTGTATCAGAGCTGAAATCTGCAAGTTAGGTGGCAATTAATGTTTGAAGTGCTCCGTAACTCCAGATATAATGATCCTATTTGCCAAGTAATTATGGAATGTATGTGCCTAATAAACAATAACACTCAGCTCCCGTGCTCACCTGAGGGGCTCCCCATGGAAAAATACAGGTAACAGGGGAAGCCGGCCTTCCCTACCTCTGGATCCGTCCTCCCCTGGACCTCAGGTTTGGGAGCACCCAGGAAGTTGTGCTAGGATAGGACAGGGTTTGAAATGTCAGGAAGGGGATTTAGATTGGATTTAAGGAAGAGGGCTCTAATGGTGAGGGTGGGGAGGCCCTGGAAAAGGTTCCCAGAGCAGCTGTGGCTGCCCCTGGGTCCCTGGAAGTGTCCAGGGCCGGGCTGGACGGGGCTTGGAGCAGCCTGGGACAGTGGAAGGTGTGGGTGGAAGTGGGCGAGCTTTAAGGTCCCTTCCAAGCCAAGCCATTCCAGGATTCTGTGATTCCATGCACATTATCCAGAGGAAGGGATCTACACAAAAGGGTCAACAACAAAGACACCTTCTGGCTTCCCCCTCCTTCCCTCTCCTGCCCTCAGCAGAGCTGAGCTTGTTGGCAGGAATGATGTAACCCAGCAGGGTCTGTGCTCCCTCTTTTCCATTACCCCAACTTCCTCTCCGCTGAATTCCGGGCTGGCCTTGGTGCTTAATTAGCAAAAAGAACCATTACGTCACAGAGGCTGCCAGCCCAAAGAAAACAACCCCAGAAGGGCCATGTGCCACCGAGCCCAGGAAAATCGGGAATCAAATTCCACTCCCTGAATTCTTTACTATTCCTCCTTGCCAAACCCAGGCAAATATTCCACTTGCTGCAGCTCCGCTTGCAGAGCTCAGACTGTTCTGCAAACCCCAGTTCACAATGGCTCTTTCAGCAAGCATGGAGCTGCACATTTCACATTAATAACTATTCCAGGGGGATTTTATTATTCCAAGAACAAGGTTAGATGGAGTTTTCATGAGTCAAATACACCAAAAACAAGGCTGAACAAGGCATTTCCTCCCAGGCCATGGAGTTTAGGAGCAGTCGAGCTCCTGAGTAAATACAACAAAGTTAATTTGTTACTATTTAAATTTAATTCCCACCTTTTACTGAGATGGGAAAATGAACAATGAAATATTTTATATCTTTTTGCTGGGATTTATCCTTTGGAATATGATTATAAAATACTGTCCACTGCTCCAGCCACACCACTCTGTATCCTGATTTTCCGGAGGGAGCAGAGCTTCCATCCCAATGGATCATCCCATCTTTAAGCATTTCAATCGAAGACTGGAATGGCAGGACATGGATTTCAGAACTGGGGACCACTGCCCTGGTTTCCTTCTCTGGAAAGCAGGATAATATTTGCCTGCACCACAGGAAGCTCCTGAGGGCTGACTGACTTTACACAGAGGAAATCATGGGATCAGTTTATTTTGGAGAGACAGAGCTCTTACAGCATTTACTTGTTCCAGCATCCTCTGGATGTAAAAACATGGATATATCTGTGGGCTATTCAACCTGGAGTAGAAATTCCACCTGTCCCAGGCCTGACCACTCCTCTGGCTCTAGACTGCTGGGAAAGCCAAACTGTTCCTGCCTCTGCAGTTGGCAGAGGAGTGTTTTCCCTGCATCTCCATCCTCCGGGTAGGTATGCATCCCAAAATAAACTCCTGGATCCAGCTCCAGGCAGGAATTGACAGCATGAATCATGCCGGGCAAACGTCATCTCAGCCATGGGAACAAGGATATATGGGAATTCAGAATACAGCAGATAGCTGTACTACAGAGCTCAGCGAGGAACACCAGCTCTGCCAAACCCCGGGAAGCTTTCCTCAGCCTTCGGTGACAGTGGAGTGACGGTGCCACCCTTCCTGCCCCCATCTCCAGGTGGGACTCCCCACCGGAGTCAGAGAGCAGTCAGCAGCTGGGCTGAGCTGCTCACAAGGGCTTGGGCTGGGAGGGAATTTCTCACTGCATCCTCTGCCACGGCAGGGACACCTTCCACTAGACCAGGCTGCTCCAACCTGGCCTTGAACAATTCCGGGGATGGGGCAGCCACAGTTTCTCTGGGCAACAGGACAAATGGAGTAATGGTTAACCCCTCAGTGGGTCTGCAGGGAACACGTGGAAGAGCAGCCACCTTGGACGGCTTTATTTGAGGAAGAGCTGTTTCGCTCCGGAAAGTTGATCCAACCTCCACAGACACCCTTGGGAACAAATAGAGACAAAGCAGGAGGCACTTGACAGAGGAGCAGCTTGTGGCTCATGGAATCAGCCAAGCCGCAGCAGCGAGCCAGCTCCCAAACACAGGGAATGTGCTCGAGTGGATCTTTATCAAACGTGTGGTGCAAATCCCCAGAGAACAAGGAACACAATGCCCAGGTGTTCCGGAGTCACCATCTCCTCCTGACCAAACCCTTTGGAACATCTCAGGAAAGCACCAAAAAAATGGCAGCGGATCCCTAGGCAGGTTTAGCTCCAGCCTGCAACATCTGAGAGCAGTCCCCGCTCTCCCCTTCCCCCTTCCCGAGTTTTTCACCTACTTGGCTGTGTCCCAGAAAGAGCCTGCACACAAGTGAGAGACCCTGGAGCTCGAAGCCTCTCTAAAGCTGGCAGCGGCGCTAAGATTAGAGAGCGAGAAGTGTGAGGGAGCTGAAAGCCTGTGAATCCTGCTAAGGATAGAAAGGCATGAGTAGGAGGCAGCCAAAGCCCATCCCAAGAAATCCGAAGTTGAGCACTGAAGTTGGATGGGATTTACGGATAGGGAATGCAGGCTCTGCCTGCTCTGGAGGCAAGGTAGTGCCTGGCAGGCAGGGATGTTCTGTTGGGATCTGATAGCCTGCTTCCCAAAATAGGGATTAGAGCACATCCTCCGATAGGATGCGCCGCTGACGGAAAGTACCAGACCAGCAAAGATGCTTCTCCTGCCCGTGGCTCCCAGGGAAAGTCCTGTCTCCCCCGGAGCTCCAGACAGAGCGGGCAGGCAGCCAGGTTATCCCGAGGCCTGCTGCAGTGCTCCCAGAGCCCGGGGAGCGCGGCGTGCGGATCTGCCCGCAGGCACGGGAGCGGTCAGGAGGGAGCTCAGGCCAGGGAACGCAGGCGTGGCGCTGCCTCCCACCAGGGGTGAGCACACGAGCTGGGCTCCTCCGAACCCGGGTGAAGCACGGCCCTGCAAGTCCCCAGAGCTGCTTCCAGGGCCACCACGGCTTCGGAAAGTCACAGGATCCCAGAATGGTTTGGGTGGGAAGGGACCTAAGGGATCCTTTCATTCCACCCCCTGCCATGGGCAGGGACACCTTCCACAATCCCAGGTTGCTCCAAGCCCCGTCCAACCTGGCCCTGGACACTGCCAGGGATGGAGAGGGACAGGGTGGGATGGGATACATCTGTACATGTATCCTCAGGAAATGTCAGCTATCCCAAATCCCACAAATCCTGCAAATCCATAAAGTAACAACTCCAAATTACTGGATTGGGGAGGAAAAGGACAATTGTAAGACTTAAATTGTGGGAAAAAATCAAATTTCCAGTTGCAAAGTGGCAAACAGAGCACCTTGGACCCAGAAGTACTTTGAATATAAATTCCCAAGCTTGGAATAAGGTTAGATAAAATATTTCAATGGAAGTCCATGTCTAGTTAATGGAAAGCAATACAAGGAAACCCCACAGGAGCAGCTGAATCCCAGGTTCTTTTGGAATATCTGAAGGCTGCTGGTGGCTCTTGGAGCACAGAGCACAAGGCTTTGGAAGGGCTCACAGGGAATCGCGGCTCCTCCTGCAGGGATGGAACCACTCTGCTCCCACTGAACCCAGCCAGGGTTTTACTTCAATGGAGCAGAGTTAGGTTAATGCTGAATGTTTGGAAAACACCATCCCCACTTGCCAGCCTGACTCCTCAGAGATCTCCCCATCATTAGTTTAATTCAGCCATCAGTGTTTGCAATGGCAGCCGAGGGATTCGGATGCTCCACAGAGTCAATTGCTGCCTTTGGAAATGGGCTCTGGTTCGTTTTCTGCCATGTAAAACTTGTTCTGTGAACCTTGTTCTGACTCATTTAAACCCCACTTAGGAATCCTGCAGGAAAGATGGGATTTGGGATGTCAGTGAGATCTCTTCTGCCTAAAAAACATCCACTACCCTTAGGAATTCCAAGTAGTGGCTTGGCCCAGATTGGCTGATAAAGGCAATTCTGCTTTGCAGCTCAAATTCCAGTAGTTTGAGAAAAAAAAGCTGGAATTCTATTCTTTTCCCAGAGTTTTTGAAGATGAAGAGTTACAGAATCCCAGAAAAAGCTGGGTTGGCAGGGACCTTGAAGATCATCTCTTCTCACCCCGGCCATGGGCAGGGACACACCTTCCACTATCCCTGTCCAGCCTGGCCCTGGACACTGCCAGGGATCCAGGGCAGCCACAGCTTGTCTGTGCCCCCCGTGCCAGCTTGGATGAGGCCGGGAGCAGCGTGCCCATTGCCCACTTCCCGTGCCATGGGTGCTTCCGGGCTGAGATATCCCCACTCCCCGGGTGACTGATCTCCGTGCCTCTGCGCACAGGTGATTTTTCCAGCTCCTGGGTCCCTCCAGCTCCCTGCCCTCCCGTGGAGGTGCCGGGAAGCGTCCCCTGCTCACCCCTGAGCAGCACATTAAGCAGAGCACCGTAACGAGCTGTGGCTCTCTGAGGGCCCCCCAAATCCTTCCCCAGTGTTATTGTTTGCAAAACGTTGGATAAAATATAAATGATGCTTTCAATTTAAACCAAACCTCACACTGTTCCCAGCTTTAATAACAGTTTTGACAGATGAGATTTCCATCATCTGTTTTTGTCTTTGTCAAGGCTCCTCCAATAAATGCTCTAAACTAACAGATGTGACTATAAAGGCTGAGGCATCAGGAGCTGAGCTTTGTCAAGTGCTACCAGAGATAAATTAATTCCTAGTTTAAGCTTCCACTGAGCATCGGAACATCCCTTTCCCCTGGTTGTGGTGCCTGACCTTGTGCAGGTTTCACACCCAGAGAGAAACTGACCCTGAGAAATCGCGACAGGTACAATTAAATTTTGTCAGTGATTGGGGCATTAAATACAGCACCAGTTTAGTCAGGGTAACAAACTGGGAGCCAGAAACCTGTTGGAGGTCTGATATCCATCAAAAGGGAATATTTCCCAGCTCTGTTGGAATTCCCAGCACTTCTAAAATACAGGTGAATTATCGGAATGCTAAAGTAGGTTTTAGGTGAGACTTTGAGGTCCTGCAGCCTAAATTCCTCCCTAACATTCCTGCATGTTCCTGCCCTGTGATCTCTTTATTCCCTTCCCTCACCAACCCCACAGGCACCCCAAAATCAATTTAGGGCCATTTGGGTGCTTGAACAACAGGTAGGCCATGGGTTTTTTACCAGGAATTAGAATTTCCAATGGTGAGAAGAATAAGAAGGATCAGAATGGGCTGCCCCGGGAAGTGGTGGAGTCCCCATCCCTGGAGGTGGCACTCAGTGCTCTAGTGGGGACCAGTCACAGGCTGGACCTGGTGACCCTGGAGGTCTTTTCCAGCCTCCTTCCAGCCCATTCTGGGATTCTGTGAATACAGCCATTGTTCCATCCATGTCTCCAGATTTTAATCTAATATACAAAATAATAAATAAGACATAATTGGGTCTGGCCTCCCGACTCCCACGCTTCCAAAGGCATGAATAAATGAATTAATCACAGCCACCAGGGTGAGGAGAGTGAAATCCACGGGGAAAAAAGGGCGGATGGAATAAAAGTCCTGATGTCAGAAAAATTCCACAATAAAGTTATTTCTGAGTATTGATTTGATAAGTGAAAACTTAAATAAGACTTGGGAAGAGAGACGTGCCAAAGCCACGGCTCCTCGGAGATCGCGGCTGTCAGAGGCAGCCAAGGTGGAACAAGGACGAATCCTCCAGCCGAGGAACCTGGAATATTTATGGAGGTTTTTGAAAAAGTACACCAGACGCAGTTTTATGTGATGTTTCCTTCCGGAGTGCCAGGGACTCCCCTGGAATGACTCCTCGTGGCTGCAGTTTCTATCCCTCGCTATCGCCCCGGCTCCGACCCTCTCTTCAAACTCCGAGCGCCGTTCATTAAATTCCTCCTTCTATGGAGCCATAAATGCCGTAATCTCGATCCTGATAAGGGCTCTAAAGCTATCCCATAGGATCCTTGTGGTTGGAACTGATGGAACATTAGTGTCAGGGAAGACTATTATTTGAGTCTCAATATAATTAATAAAGCTTTTCTCTCCCCCCCAGGAACGCGCTAAATCTCCGACTCTTGTTTGTGTTCGGCACAAGATTTCCTTACCTCGCACGGAAAAGAGGGATACGGAAAAAAAGATGAAAAAGCCTTTAAATATTTAACAGTTGAAACCCGACATAAATTGGAGATTTGAATAAAAAATCAGCCCAAGTATATTTGTATGAAACTGGTGAACAGAAGGAATACACATGCTCCGAGGAATAGATTTTATGCCAAACATCAATCAATCCCGGCTCCGAAGCCTATTTATAATACTGTGGGGGTTCTGGACGGTTGCACTTCACACTGGGAGGACCAATCCATGACATTATCTGGTGAACAATTGGAGGCTTTTACAAATAATTAAAACTCTGCTTGGAAATGGGGATCTTGCTGCAGCTTTTGTGGCCACGCACCGGCTCGTGGCGACGGCAGAGTGTAAATAATGAGTAGTTAATGTCGGATTTGCTCCACCATCCTCTGGCTGCCGGGGCTTTCTCCCTGTTTATTGATCTTTTGGGCACAAATATGGATTTACTTCCAGCTTTCCCTTCCCTCTCACCTCCATCCAGGACAGCTGGGTTAGGTGGGCTATTGGGAAGGAATGCCTGGCTGGGAGCATGGGGAGGCCCTGGCACAGGGTGCCCAGAGAAGCCGTGGCTGCCCCTGGGTCCCTGGCAGTGTCCCAGGCCAGGCTGGACGGGGCTTGGAGCACCCTGGGATAGCGGAAGGTGTCCCTGCCTGTGGCAGGTGTTGGAATGAGATGGGCCTTAAGGTCCCGTCCAACCCAAACCTTCCTGGGATTCCATGATCGCTGCCCCAAGGAAGTGCCCTGATTTGCTAATTCAGTCAGCAGGGAGAGCTGATCTCACCCCTGCGGAGGGGAAGCCACCGAAGCGGGGCCGTGCCCACTGACCCCTCCTGCCCCGGCTGCACCCAAGGAGCTCAGGAGCACGGAGCTGGGAGATGGATCCGCTGGGAACCAATTCCAGACTCATTCCAACCAGCCCCGTGTATGCACACGAACCGCAAGGCTGGACCCAAGAGCTCTGGGACTGGGGATGCTTCCCAGTGTCCGCGCTCCCTACCAGCAATCAGCCAGCCTCAGCCAAGCCCCCGCGGCTGTTGCCCATGCAGGAAGGAGCTCCCGGTGTTTATCCCGGCGCTTTCCGGCCCGGAGCACCAGCGGGTGCTGGGTGCTGGGTGGCTGCGTGCGGCAGAGCAGCAGGGGGAGCTCAGACATCCCATTTGGCTCCCTCCAAATGTCATTCCTTAAGACCTTCTGAGCAATTAAACCAAATTTAGCAGGAATCAATCATACAGACACGAGGGTGGGAAATAATGAAGATGGATGTTGTTTAAAGCCTTCCAAGAGTTCCTGCCGGAGCTAGATATCATCCTGAGTAGGATTAGATTATCCAAGTGACCTTAGAAGTGTTCAAGTGTCCTCCCAAGTGGGAGCAGGAGGCACATGGAGCCCCACCAGTCCCTTTCCCCCCGGTCTGGTCCTTCTTTTCCAAGGTAAGTCCTTCCCTGGAGCACTGCTGGCATGACCGGGATGCACGGAGGCAGAGCGGAATCCCTGCCAGAGCAGGAGGAACACACTGTTCTCCCAGCTCTCTTTCTACAAGCAAAACAAATCTTTGCTTTGAGACTGAAAATCCTGCTCAAAATCCCTCTTCCCAGGTGTGGGGCCAATATATTTCACTTCCCTTAAAGTTCCCATGGGGATCCACCGGGCTGGCTGCTCCCACCTCCCCTCCCAGGAAACAGGTGGGTTTCAAACCTTCTGAAGGCACCAAAGTGCTTCTTTACAAAGTGACTTGCAAAGCAAAAATATTTAAAAAAAGAGATTTTTTTTTCCTATTCCCCAGGGATTTTTGAGCATATGAAGCACAAAAATAATCACAGAAATGACGCAAAGGAAGAAAAAACCCAAGGATTTAGTTGGAGTCAGCAATCCAAAGGCAGCTCCCTGCTGCTGCTTCACCCCCACGACACAGACTGGATTTGAGGGACTCTTCTGCTGAGCAGCAGCCAAAGCCAAGACCTTAAATCCCTAGGAACTGCTGGAAGCCGGGTTGAAAACCTTGGGATGTGGGAAGGTGAGGCCGTTCCAGGAGAACAAAGCAGGCAGTGCTTATTTTTAATTAATTAGGAATAAAGAGGGAATATTGTCAGGGCCCTGAGGGCGCTGCCACATCCAACTGCACCTTCCCGTGCTCCGCCTCCATAGATCGCTCCGTGCCCCGCTCCTCCTGGCCCCTTCCCTGGAAGGAGCTGGGAGCCTCCCCCGGAGCAGCCCCCCTCTTCCTGCTCTTGGACACACACAGGCTTGAAACCCAACACGTGTCTTCCAGACAAACCAGCCAGGTCTGGAATAGTGGGATGTCTGTGTCATCTCCAGCTGTTTCTCTCTTCTGCTGGAGCTTAAATAAGTAAATATTGAAATAAAAACCCCTGGGTTCTCCTAAGCCAATCCAGATCCGTATCTCCCACCTCTGGGAAGATACGTGGAGCATCGTGTAAATCCCCTGGCACCTCACTTATCTCCTCCCAAGGCATGAATTCGGGTTTTGCTCCAGAAATCGGAATTTACATCAGGAAATCTTTATACTAGGAAAAAAGTGCCCCTGGGAGCAGCAACCAGGATCCAAGTCAGGGTTTGTGACCCTAAACCTGAGCTCGGGATCTGCTGGTCCTCGTGTTTTCCTCCTCCCTCAGCTCCTGCCAATGAGCAGGATGTGCTGTGAGTGCCTGTGCTGGCCGGGGGACAGGGAGGAGAAGCAGCACTCGGTGGACAGCCCCGATTTTGGAGCGTGCTTCCCTGCACAGTTCCAGGACATTTTTACATGGGATTTTCACAGAGGTTTTGGCTTCAGGTGCACGCTGCACATTTCCCCGGGGATTTGGTTGTTTTGTGTTGAGCTGAAACAAAAGTGGCAGAAAATCAGCTGAGCTTCTGCGCTCTCACTACTGTGGTGGGAAAGGAAGAAACTTGCTTTTCCTTGGAAGGAATGCTGCTGCTCTCCCTAATTTCTCTAATGACATTTGATATTATGGTGATGAGTGCCTTGGAAAATACATATGATAATCATTATAATCAAGCACATGTGTCTGGAGAGTGTAATAGGTACATTCTATAAATTAGAAAATAAACATGTGTTAAGGAATGACTTTTAATATTAATTTCCATTTTTAGAAAGCAAGGCCTCAGATCCAACTGGGGATTAACCAGCCGAAACGGGATTTTATAGAATCCTGAAATCCCAGAATGGGTTGGGTTGGGAGGGACCTTAAATCCCATCTCATCCCCCTGCCTGCCACGGGCAGGGACACCTTCCACTATCCCAGGGTGCTCCAAGCTCCATCCAGCCTGGCCTAGGACACCTCCAGGGATCCAGGGGCAGACACAACCTTGGAGAGGAGAGAGGCCTAAATCCCAAATCACAATCCACAGCCCTCCTGCCCAACTGATGCTCATTTGATGACTTAGGATGCAAAACATTCCAGTTTCTCAGCCACCAAAAAATTCTCAGGAAGGGAAGTATTCCCGGGGTTCGGAATCACACCAGGGCACTCCGGACCTTCCTGCTGGGCTGCCGCCCCTCTGGCATCAGCCCACACTGCCCTGAAGCTCCAGATATTCCTCTAAACTGGGATCCAGGCTTGCCAAGGGGTAGGGCTGCTGAAGGAGTGGGTACCTCCGCAGGGGTCTGTCTCTTCTCCCAGTTAACAAGTGACAGGACAAGGGGAAACAGCCTCGAGTTACAGCAGGGGAGGTTCAGGTTGGATATTAGGGAAAACTTCCTCATGGAAAGGGGTGTCCAGCCCCGGCACAGCTGCCCAGGGCAGTGGTGGAGTCCCCCTCCCTGGAGGGATTTAAAATGGATGTGGCACTTGGGGACATGGGTTAGTGACAGCCTTGGCAGTGCTGGGGACTCGATGATATTAGAGGGCTTTTCCAGCCTAAATAATTCCATATTCCACGATGCTACTGCTCTGCTGGGTGTCACCTTTGCGGGGGTTCTGCAAGCAGAGCCTGCCTTGCTCTGCACTGATGTCACAGTGGAATGACAGCAGCGGAATGACTCCAGAACAAAAGTAGGGCAAGGCTCTGCTGAACAAGGCACATCCTGTTCTTTCTGAATGGAATTGCATGGAAAAGGCACTTTCTGGACCTCCCCAGCAAGTCCAACAGCTGCTGGAAATCAGAGTAACCCCACTGGGTTCAGTGGATCTCCTGCAATTCCTGGCAGCTGGGAATCTGGCCTCGCATTCCCCACGCAGGTCCTGGATTTTACCGTACAGCTCAATCCCATAAGCAGGGATTTGTTCCCGAAGGTAAAAATGTGGATAACTGGGAACAGAGTGAACAATGTGAGACTTTCTGCACAGACGGGCTGTGGACTCCCCATCCCTGGAAGGGCTCAAAGCCAGGCTGGACAGGGCTTGAGGCAACCTAGTCTAGTGGAAGGTGGCCCCGCAGAGGGGTGCAACTGGCTTGGAGCTTAAGCTCCCTTCCAACCAGACCCATTCCACGATTCTGGGATCCCATGGCTTCGGAACGAGGAGAAGAACAACACTAGAAGGTGCAGAGCAACTCTTGAGAACTAGAATTAACACAACAGCCAGGCACGGGGCTTATCTGGCCTCCTGAACTGGGGAATGGAACTGCTCCCAAAATCCTGGCCCTTGACTGGAGTGCCTCTCCCGTGAAGCCCCGGAGCCTCTCCCACTGCACAGCCTATTGATTTTAGGAGTCATCAATGGATATTGTGTGCCTATACCATTACCAGGACAAGCAGGAGGTGCACAGAGTCATTTGCCTGCCGAAGCCAGTTGTCCCATGCTGTGCCCTATGGGAAGCCACTGATTCCTACACTTGGAGCAGGGACAATGCAACTTAATCAGAGTGACAGGAAACAGGCAGCAATTACAGTGTGCAGCTACATCTGCTGGGTTCCACTTCACTGAAGGAAGAGTTATCTCAATTTTAATGTACAGCCCTTTTTCATGTTTCATTTAACCTCTGCTGTATTATTAACCACATCAAAATATAACGACGGTCGTTAGGAAAAAAACGGAAAACGAGAACATTTGGGAAAATTTGGACTCTTCCCCCTTTATCTGTAATTTAACGGTCTCGGTTTTACTTTCGTGCCCCATTCCGCAGTCTCATTTAATAGATAGGTTTGTTTGCTTTAAATACCAAGTACAACCCCAATCCCGCTTCTTCCAAACTCCACGGCAAAATAATTCCCGATGCACCGGAAGCAAGATGTGACCTGCTGATATTCCTTCTCCTTAATTGCCACAGTGGAATGAAGCCTCCCCAATAGTTTGCTCGTTTGCCCAAATTGTGTTGCTAACCTTGAAAGATTCTCATTGTGAGTGTTTCACTGGAAAAGGAATCATTGAGAATTCTTCAGAGTCTGCGGGAAGACTGGGAGAAGGGGAACAAAACCTGGACTGGCCCAGCCCTGTGGCTCCCGGGAGCAGGGCTGTGCTTGCACCTTGCACTGAGGAGCTCAGGATGGAGGCCAGGTGCCTCCATCCACAGAAAGCATATCCCAGTACTGTCCTCATTTCACCATCGGGTACAAAGTGTCACTTGGGAATCACTGCCATGGAAACGGGACCAAAACTCCTGGCTGCAGGCTTTGGGGTGGAGAAGGTTACGGAACCCTAGAATGAATTCTAGAATGGTTTGGGTCGGAAGGGATTTTAGGGATCATTGCATTCCACCCTCTGCCATGGGCAGGGACACCTTCCACTGTCCCAGGTTGCTCCAAGCCCCGTCCAAGCTGGCCTTGAACAATGAACCAGGAATTAGGTGCAGGAAACACCATCACCGCAGCGGATCACGGGGATGCCCTTCCTGCATTTCCTGCTGGAAGGCTCAGGGAAAGCTCCCCGGAGCACACACCCAAGCAGCTCAGCAGCAGGTGAGACGGCGCAGCTGCACTGCTGGGAATGTTCTCCCTTGCTCTGGAGCCAATCCATGCCAGGATCCACCGTGCAGGATGGCAGGGGGAGCTCCCAGTGCATTCTCTCGTGCCAATCTAAAATTCCCTTATCTGAGAGTGTCCCAGGCCAGGCTGGATGGGGCTTGGAGCAACCTGGGATAGGGGAAGGTGTCCCTGCATGTGGCAGGGGGTGGAATGAGATGAGCTTTGAGGTCCCTTCCAACCCAAACCATTCCATGATTCCAAAATAAACCAAGATGATCCCTGTAAGCTGTAACCTAAATAAAATATATAAAACAACTCCTGTGTGTGGAGAACAATGAAGAACCCGCCTGGAGGGGGTAATCAGCATCTGAGGAGTCTTTAATCTAACAAGGACATCTTAAGTGAAGTTGCCTGAAAAAAAGGTGCTGTGCAATTGCCAAACACCTCCCCGTATTGCGAGGATTCCTCTGAAGCACCGCGTGTTAATTGGAAGGAAGTTGGAAAGCTTTCTAGAAGGATCCTGTAATAAGCTTCATTAATCCGGGGGACGGCAGTGCACTGCATATTAATAAAAAGGCAGGGAAGAGAACTAAGGGGTGGAGAAACTGGGGAGGTTTGGATGGGATACTGGGAAGAAATTCTTCCCTGGGAGGGTGGGGAGGCCCTGGCACAGGGTGCCCAGAGCAGCTATGGCTGCTCCTGGATCTCTGGGAGTGTCCAAGGCCAGGCTGGACACTGGGGCTTGGAGAACCTTGGAGCAGTGGAAGGTGTCCCTGGGTGGAAGGAGGTGACATTTAAGTCCCTCCCAACCCAAGCCAGTGTGAGATTCTATGGACTGTCTTGTCTAGATGTGGTAGGAAAGTCTGCCCTGGCACTATCCCATCTCCATGTGCTTATAAAAAGTACAGGTAAGTGGGTGTGTGCCTATAAAAGCAGTGAGGGAAACTGAGGAAGGAGCAGCTCAGCTGGAGGTGCTATGGTGAAAGCAAAAATGGACATGAAAACTCCCATTTTCTTAGGGTTTTGGGGGTGCAGAGCCTAAAGAGGTTGTTGGTTTGGGCTCGAAGACCTGTAAGTTGTGCTAAGAACGGGCGCTCAACTGAGCACAACTAAAAGACTCCTCCTGTTGAGCAAGCCCATGGATTAGATATGAATTATCCTGTTTGCATTTCATTTAGTTTGATTTTCTCTCTATTTCCTATTTTCTAAATTAGATAACCCTTGCTTGATTTAAGGTAATTCGCCTTTACTGACTATTACTTAAGGCTAAGCATTTGCAAAGCCATTCCAGGAGAAGAGGAAAATTAAACCACGGAAATTTAGGGTTTAGAGAACAAAAGGAACACAGGGATGGAAGGGAAGTGATGATGAATGGGGAGATGGCGACGCCTCAGCCCCAAGAGCTGCCTTTGACCGATGCCACGAGCTTTTCCAGACACTCCGGAGCTTCCTTTGTGCATCCTGCGCTTAAAAATTTGATGAGCTGAGTTCCTCGTGTATTTACCACTAGTACAGCAACAGGGACCCATAAGCAGGAAAATGGAGTTGGACGATCCCCCCTTTTTCTTCGGGAGAGATTATGGGCTCCGACAATTTAACTGCCTGCTTTTATTTCCACGTTATATTGCAGTTGCATCTGGAAATCAGGAAATTTGGTTTGGAAACGAAAAGGGGGAGGAGGGAAGAGAGGAGGGAAGTGGGGAAAAACACAAGACATGGGCAGCAAAGCCTCTCTCTGACACTGCACCCTGAAAATCTCTCCCAGATGAATGTGGGATCTCTTTAGGAGCTGCTAATCTGTGCAAAGCAAATTGTTTTGGATTTGCCCAGCCCATCCCTGCCCACCCTGTCATTTGTAACTGCTGCCTGTGGTGACAGAAACTCTTCATCAAGCGCCGGGCTACGCACACACCTCAAACTCATTAAAAGCAGCAAGGTTTGTAAGGACACAACGCCACCAAACCACCTCAGCAGCCTGATCCTGAGCACCTTTCCACGGGATAACCCTTTCCATGGATCATTGTGCCTTGCACTACGCTTCTGCCATGGGAGAACGGGTTGGATCCATTGGGCTGGACCCACTGGCTGGGCACTGCTGGTGGGAGGTGTCCCCTGCTCTGTCCCCACCATCCCTGTGCTGCCCAAGCACCCTCTTGTTGGAAATCAGGATGTTCCACCTCGCACACAGACAAATCCTGCTCAATCCAAATGTCTCCGAGAACAATTTTCGCCTGGAGAATGTTCCTTCGTTCCCATCTGTGCAGATCACAGTTTGAAATGCTGCCTGCACTTTCCAAACCCTTGCTTCACCAGAAAAAAAATAGCCAGAGCAAACGACAAAAAAAAAAAATAGAAAACAAGGAAAAATCCCATGGAATAAAAAATAAGGAACAGAAATGCTGAAGCCATCACTCCTCCTCCATTTGCTTTGCTGTGTCACAGACCCAGTAAGTTGTCCCAGTTCCCAAACTGGGATTTACATGACCCACACACATCCACAAGCCTAGCTAGCTGCTCCCTGGCATACCTCGGGAATGCCACTGTGTCCTCCGGTGGAATTCTGTATCAATGGCTTTCCCAAATAAATCTCGGGGCTGCCTTATATTAATGAACTGTCACAGTTCCCATTGTTTTCCCAGGGCCTTGCAGCTGCATTCTTTCACAGGTGCTTGGCAAATTCAAATGAGGCTGGTTTGGGGTTTCAGGAGGGGACCAAATCCCTCCTCCTGCAGACTGCTGGGGAGTTATCCATGCAGGAAACACGGCTTTACTTTCCCTGCCCTTCCTCGCTCCTCTTCCTCCCCCGACCCCTCGTGCTTCCTGGTGATGAAACTAAAATCTCAGAATCCCAGACTGGTTTGGGTTGGAAAGACCTCAAAGCCCATCCAGTGCCACCCGTGCCACGGGCAGGGTCACCTTCCACTGTCCCAGGCTGCTCCGAGCCGTGTCCCGCCTGGCCTGGGACACTGCCGGGGATGCAGGGCAGCCGCAGCTGCTCCGGGTGGCCTCAGCCCCAGCCCCTCCCCAGCAAAGTTCCCCTGAGCCAGCCGGACCTCACCCAGCCACCGCCAGCCCGAGGCATCTGACATTCCAGGCTGGCTGCGTTTCTGGGTGCCGGAGCCGTAGCACTCGGGAAGGACCCGAGCCGACGGCAGGCATTCCTGCCGATTTGCAGGATCATTGTGTACTCAGCGGGGAGAGAGAGGCTTTCTCAGGCGGACGGCAAGCAAGAACCAGCCTTGAGTGCCGGGAGATGCCAGCTGGAGGCAGCTGAGCTTTGGATGGACTCAAATTGAGCTCAGGAATATCAGATGCTGCCTCTGGAGCCTCAGACCAGACCTGGAAAGCCCCATCCTATGGATCTCCTGGCTGCTGCACTTTTCCCAAAGCAGCCACGGACAGGCGTGAGGCCGTGTCCCTTCCACGCGTGGACAGGACAGGAGGGCAGCCCCACGGCAGCTGAGTTATCTCAGAAATGATCCTCATTTATTACAGACTTGGATACTCAGCTGGTGTAAATCCCTGACTTTTTTTCCCCTAATCCCTCATTTCTTTGCAACCTTTTCATCTCCCTCTCTACAGACAACATAATCAATGGAGCAGAGCAAGGCCCTAGAAAACCTGCTGGGGAACAGGAGCTTTTAGGGAGAACTCCACGCACTTCCATGAGTGCTTCTAAACTATTATTGGAGATTTACTTATTCCATTTAATGCCCGATGAGGAGCCAGAGAACACTGCAGTCGGAGGCTCTGAGCTGCATTTGTAGCTCTCCCTAAGGGAGGGGATCCTGTGTCCCTGCCCGTGTTCCCGTCTCGTGTGTGGGAGGCGGCCCAGAGACAGCGCAGAAACGCGTCTGTGTCTCCCATGCTCCAACCGGAACGTCTGGAAGCTCCCGGCACCGGCCCGGGCTGCTCCCGGCACCGGCCCGGGCTGCTCCCAGCGCCGGCCCGGGCTGCTCCCAGCACCGGCCCAGGCTGCTCCCAGCACCGGCCCAGGCTGCTCCCAGCCCGGCCCAGCCCGGCCCGGGGCACACTGAGGATGGGGCAGCCGCGGCTTCTCCGGGTGACCTCACACCCAGCCGCTTCCCACCCCCGAGTCACAAGGGACATTCACTTAGCTCAATTAAATTCCATACGTTTGGGTCCATTATGTCAGTAATTTTTAGGCTTTCCCAAGTGATCCAGCACTCTGATCTCCTTGGATTGTATGCTCCTCTCAGAAACAGCCAGTCTTGGAGCTCTGTTTGTGTCCTATGTTATTTTTTCAGCAGAGCCACTTTGAAAACTCAGTGCTGACTGAATTTCCAAATCTTAAAACATTTGCAGGAATAGAGATTTCATCCCACACAATGGATTTTCTGAAGGAAAAAGAAACACTGGCACAAATATCGCTCTGGCTGGGGTTTATCTGACAACCAAGGGAATAATCTGAAAGCACAGAACAAGTCTGGTGGCCCGATTTTTGTTGTACAACACTAAAATCCAATGTCACAGAGAAAGATCTACCTCCAACTTCATAAAATCAGAGTCAATCAGGTTGGAAAACAGCTCCAGGATTGTGGAGCCCAAGCCGTGCCCGATCCCCACCCTGTCCCCAGCCCAGAGCACTGAGTGCCACGTCCAGGTGTCCTTGTGTCCTTGTCCCTTGGACAGCTCCAGGGACGGGTACTCCACCCCCTCCCAGGCAGCCCCTTCCACTGCCTGAACACCCTTTCCATGCACAAATTCCTCCCGATGTCCAACCCGAACCTCCCCGGGCAAAGCTTGAGGCCGTTGCTTTAAAAAGGAATGTGTTTTCTTCCCAAACATTGAAACCAGTTTGCCATGAAAATTAGTTCAGGTAGAATTTCCTCCCTCATGCTCATTCCAAATAATCAACTTCTCCTAGACCTGGAAATGACATAATTGTGTGTCCAGTTCACAGGATTTAAATCCAACCTCAATCTCTTTACTAAGCACAAATACTTGGGGATTTTTTGCAAAGTTATATTATGTCCTAGGCTGCTCCCAGGAAAACAAAGGTTGGAATTTCTATGGTTTAATAAAAGGAGATTAATATGGAAGTGAAACAAATCTACTGTTAGAAAAATAAGCAGAATCAAAATCCATTTAACTGAAACCTGCAGCTCTTTATATTGCAATCATAATACACTTAGAGGAGCAGCTTCCCTAAAAACTGGCCTTGTCACCGATAGCCCTTTATCCTTCCCTCTGTGTTCCTTGTCAAGGAGCTAATTCAGACAGCTAATTGGGACAATAACTAATCCAGCCACCATGTATTCCCCCAATTATTCCCTGCTTCATCCCTCTCCTATTCTTATTGCCATGTATTTTTTACAGCAGCTTTTAATTCAATTATAAGGACAAGTGACGGATGGCAGCGCGCGGGACTCAGCCCAAGGATCCCCGGCGACTGAGGGGTCCAGGCTCAATAACAAACAGCAATAAAAGAAATAAGATATAAAAGAATTTATCATAACAGCAACAACAACAAATTTTTGCCAACAGCTCAGAGACTTCAAAGAACACTCAATAATTTAAAGAATACCATACGGGGAAATAAACTGTTCAATCTCATAAACTCTCCCAGAGGGTTGCTCCAGATGATATTCCCAGAGAAGCTGTGGATGCCCCAGCCCTGGAATTGTTCAAGGCTGGGCTGGAAGAGGCTTGGAGCGAGGGATTTTAAGGATCAACCCCCTGCCATGGGCAGGGACACCTTCCACTTGCCCAGGTCACTCCAAGCCCCGTCCAAACATTTTTCCAGATTTAGGAAATATGAACAATTCCTGCTGAAATTTTGATAAGAGATTGCTTTATTGCATTTTCTGTATTCCTGTCATCACAACCCATAGATTTCCATAATGACCTACATATGCCCATTACAAAAATTGAAAATACATGGAAAATCTCTTTACATCCCCTGCACCTCTTGGCCTTTTCCCAAATCCACTGTTTTCTCCCTAATGGACTGCAGTATTCCATATCCATTAGTACCACCGAAAATGATGACATTTCACTTTAATTGAAATCAAACATCCTATTTCATTAGGGAATTAGAAAACAAACTAAATTTTAATCGGAATTCAGACAAGTGCAGAACAACATTTTCCCACCTCCAAGAGTACCTTTCCATGGAAATCTGCAGTGCTTCTGAGGCAATGAATGAAACCCATTCTTTGTTAAGCTGTACTGAAATCAGCAAGTTTAAGTTCCCCTCTAACCCAAACAAGCCTCATGTTGCTTCTGTAACAAGGAAACATAAAGGGAGAAGCTGCATGGAAATGACAAGGTTTTTTTGCTCCATTTTCCCACTTGTTTATTTTCAAGAGGTGGAGAAACAAACACTGGTGATCTGGGGGCTCATCCTATAGAATTTATTAAGTGCAACTTTGTTCCACTTCTGTTTTATCACAAAACCCAGTGTGGCAGCTCCAGATCACGTGGATTCATTCATGGCATCAGCTACTGCAGCTCCATAACATTAATCAATTTATTTTCACAATCACCATAGAACCAGGGAATGGTCTGGGATTTTAAGGATTGTCCGGTTCCATCCCCCTTGACCACTTGTCCAAGCCCCATCCTAGCTGGCCTCAGGATACTGACACTTCCAGGGAAGGGGAGTCCTATAAAATTTCCCAAGTTTATCTGCAAAGCCATAAATCCACCAAACATATGCATACTCACTTCTTCCATGGATTTATATCAAGCCACATTTTGAGGGGTTTTCATAGGAATGGCAACATGCACAATCATAGCCCCACATGAGAACAAAATGGAGTCTGGTATTTTGCTATCGTGGTATTAAAGTCTATAGACAGTGGAAAAAAATTGCTTTTGTAGTTCAGGAACCTCAAGATGTGACTTTTTGGCTAATTCCTGTACTTTTACCACCCCTTCCCATGTTCACGGGGCAGTTCAGCTTCCCAACTGCTTCCTGTGAATTCTGAGGTGGCCAAAGGCCCCCCTGCTCAGCCAATTGTCCACATGGAATTCCTGTGGTGTGCTGAAAACAGGACATATGGGGACAGTATAAAATCCAGAGGATTAAAATTGGAAAATGAATAATACCGGGGCCAGGGTGGCAGTTGGGTTAGCCCTTTTCCTACTTAATTTCCAAATAAAACCTCACAGCCCGTTATTAACCAAATCCCTCATTAATTTGAAGGCAGCATCCCTGGAAGTGTTCAAGGCTAGGTTGGATGGGGCTTGGAGCATTCTGGTCTAGTGACAGACCCTTCCAATCCAAACCATTCCATGATTTTACCTCATTTCCCCTCCCTCCGCCTTTCCCCACTCCCTTCTTTATTTTCATTTCCACTACCTGCTTGTGCACAAGCCCCATTGTGGGCTCAGCACCCAAAAAACATTGAAAAAGGAATAATTCAAGCCTACCTCTTTTCGCGGGATACTGAGGGCTGAGCGGGCCGAAAGTCTTCGAGGGTCTGCTCACGGCTGAGGCGATAAAATCCGTCACAGGGTTTGCTGAAGGCTGAGGGAGCTGGATCCTCTCAGGGCGGGCGAGGCGCGAGCCCCCTCACGATGGAGAGGCGGGAGCCCCCTCACGATGGAGAGGCGGGAGCCCCCTCACGATGGAGAGGCGCGAGC
>VZTG01001543.1:105274-145221 GCA_013397845.1 Melanocharis versteri
TCCATCTTTTTTTCCCTCCCTTCTTCTTCTCAACCACTCACCCCCCGACCCCCCTTGAAAAAGCAAAATCCGACTGTGTTTCCTGCAAGGCTCGGGATTTCTGATTGCGGTTATTTCCATGTTTCTAGGTTTGTGTGATTTTGCTAAAATGCATCACCAACAGCGAATGGCTGCCTTAGGGACGGACAAAGAACTGAGTGATTTACTGGATTTCAGTGCGGTAAGAAACAACGGTGGAAATTAGCAACAGCTGTAAAAAAAAAATAATAAATATCTTCTAGCTGCTCTGTTAACAAAAAAAAAATCCAGCCAAAAAAAACCCTAAAGCAACAAAACCAACCCCAAACTGTGCTCTAAGTACATTGGGCAATTTTTAATCAGCAGCTAGAAGCACGGTAAATATTTTTTTCGCTTAAAAAAAAAAATCAAATCTGAGTATTTTTAGTCTTTTCTGATTGTGTGTGATGGGAGATGCAGGCGCGTTCGCAGCTTGGTTTCATGTCTCGGACGGCTCCAATAATTCCTGCCAAAAGAAACAGCCCAAAAACTGACCATTTCTCATCATTCCATCATACCAATATTGCACTTTTATTGTGCTTTAGATTTTCGAGCGTTGGTGGCACATGAACTAATTAATTGCTGATGAGTCGCTGATATTCTCCTTTCGGTTCTTCCCTTGTTTCGATTTTGGCACATGGAAAGTGCAAAGAAATCCACGACTGTCTCAGTTTAAAGTTTTCCCTGAAATCTCCTATGGCTTCTGCTGGCATTAAAACTGCTCCAACCTTCTCCTACCCGCCCTAGCTAGGATTTGGGAGTGATTTTTGAAGGAAAGAGGGATTTTTGTCCCCCTGGGCTGGCTTGGAGGCCGAACGTTCCGCCGGACGCGTGCACTTGTCTAGTTTTGTCAGGCTCCCCCTCCCCCTCCAGCCCCTTCCTTCCTCTCCCCATCCCCTCCCTTCCCCCCAATATGTCAGGAATATCTCTCTATCCACCTAGTTATTTATTTTGGGGAAGAGCTTTTGCTGGGAGATGCAGGTCTGCTCCTAAAGCCCAGCAAGGCCCCCCCCTTCCCCCTGCGTGCTCCAGGCTGGTGCTGCTGCTCCAGCCTCGGCTTCCGAGGGATGGCTTGGGGAAGTTTGGCCAGGAATCGTAGCCTGCGGCAGCTTTGCAGCCCCCTCTCTGCTTGTTGGTGCACTTTTCCCATTTGTTCCTTGGCTTTTTGCAGGCTCTGACTCAGGGAAGGTGCGTATTATCCACTAGACACGTCGGAGAAGGGAGAAACCAATTAGGGTCGAAATAAACGCTGGGAAGAGAGAGAGGAGCGCGAGAGGGAGGGAGAGGGGGCGAGGAGCGAGCCTGGCTTCCAATTGCTCGGTGGGAGAGACGGAATGAGAATTTAGGGCAGGTGGCACTTTGCATTATTATTATTTGGGTTCCCACATGCCAGGCAAATCCTGGAGCGGGATGGAAATGGACGTTGCTACGTTGATGACCAAGGTTGCGACCCATCCCAACTTTTTCCGCCTTTGTCGGCGGGGAGAGGGGAGCGAGCCCCGCTTCCCAGCCTGGAGAACGCTGCTGGGCACTGGCATGGCTCAGAGGCTTCGGCAAGGGCAGATTGTTTGGGAAGCTAATGAGCCTAATAAAAGCGGGATGCTGGTGGCGAGGGGCGCTGGGGGCTGGAAGGAATCTGGACGCCTTTGCAGGGCTGTGGGGGATGATGGTTCGGGGGACAGAAACTCCTAAGGAACGTGCAAGGAACTTTGGACTGCCAGTGGACTCGGGAATTGCTTGTTTTGCACTAGTAATGCCTCTTTGTTTTTTTTAGATGTTTTCACCTCCTGTGAGCAGTGGGAAAAATGGACCAACTTCCTTGGCAAGTGGACATTTTACTGGCTCAAGTATGTACCGTTTTTTGTTCCATCCGTAGTGAAAACGTTGGGATTTATTTATCCATAGGCATTACCTTTGTTGTGGTGCTTTAATCTCTTGTGGGGAGCAGATTCGTTCGGATTGCAGCGGAATTATTCCTAAGCACTGGTTATTCTGATTCTGATTTTTATTATTATTATTATTATTATTTCCACAAGCCTGGGAGGTTTTTAGAGCATTGCCACACATTTCTGATTTTTTAAAAACCCCTGGACTTCTCCTCTGCATAATCATTGCTTAAAATTGTTCTAGTTTTACAGTAGATTTATCTTTTTTCTTTAGTCATTTGAGCCTTGGAGAATTTTTTATTTCCAATTCCAAAGCCTCTCTTTGTCTGTCGGGGACGATAGTCAAAATCTCTTGTGTGCAAATGAATTTTGTGCATTAGAATTGAAGCAGAATCAAAGGCTGTTGCAGTTAAATAAATAAAACAAGTATCCGAGGATAAACACCAGGAAAAGAAGTCTTTAGGATTAGAGAGTGCTGTTTGCTGATGGAATATTTTTTGGGAATTAAAATCTTCAGGTGAGTTTCTCTTGCTGCTTAAAGCCAGAGCATTTTGTTTTTAAACATGGGAATGTTTTGGAAGAGTTTCCTGAGATTTAGGCGGACGATTTGTTCCTTTGGCTGTGGTAGGGCTGAGGGGCATCTCCTGCATTCCCTAAAAACAGGAGTGGGATGACAAAAGCAGTCTCGGAGCTCTCTGCGGTAGAACATGTGTGGACAGTAATTGTCTGGCAACTCAAGTTTATAGAGAGAGAGGCTTTTATGTGCCTGACAAATGAGAACTCCCGAAGATCCCTATTGCACATTTCCTTGCTCTGGGATGGAGTTGCTTTTCCCTGCCTCGATGTACAGGTAGGGAGTTGCAGTGTTTTCAATTCCCAGACAATTCCACATGCCAGCACACCGGCCGGCGTATTGTTGTACCGGGATCCGGCTCTGAATCGGGAATTTGGGCAAGGCTTCCCTGCAAACTGCCACTGGAAATCCACAGAGAAGCGCCTCACTGCAGAGAGTTTCATACCTGATATTTGCAGGTTTTGCTCAGTTCAAGGCACCTCTTTATTCAGTATTTTAATAAATGCGCTGGGACATCAGTCAGCTTTTTATTTCCAGAGCAGTATTTCTGCTTGGAAGTTGGTCTGGTTTTTTCAGATCAATCTCCACCCAAACACTCGTTTTGTGCCTTTTATTCTATTTAGACTTTCAAAATAACAACCTGCGTTTGTTTTATCTTCACAAACTTGTTTATATTGTGATTATAGAAACTTGGAGAATTTTGCTGTTGGGCTGGGATAACTTTCCAAACATGAGCTATAGGTTTGAATCCCAGTTTTTGTCCTTTTCTGACATAATTTTTGAAGCGATGTAGCTGGATCTAAAATCTCCACTCTATTTGTTTTCACTGGAGAGGAGCGCGGAGTGGTTGTGCCAGACAAATCAATTTGTCATGCTCAGAGCCCAGTCCATGCAGCAACCACCACTTGGGCTGACAGCAAATGACTCCAGAGTTATATTTAATAATTCCTCCTAAACCTCATCTCCGGAGTCATTTGGATCAGGAGGACAAATCGGAGCAGGGAGTGATTAAATTGTGTTTTATTGTCCTGCAAGCTGAAAGAATCGGAGGAATTTTGACGCATCGGTGTAGCCAGGAGGATGATTTAATGAGCTGCAGGAAGTTAGGAATAAGGAGATAAAGACCACTTAAAACAACACCTGAACTCTGCCACGGACAGAATTCCCAGAGAATTCCCTGGCCGCACCGGTGTCTGCTGGTGGAGGATGGAGGGAAGGCTGGGTGAAGCGGCGGGCGCCGTGCTTTGGTGGTTGTCTGCACAATGCAGCAAAGGGTGCCTCTGGAAGGGAAAATCGAGGGAATTTTCCACTTGCAATATCTGTTGCTTGGTTATTAGACAGGGAATTTTGCAGCGAGCGCGTGGTGCTTCCCGAAAAGTTGGGGGTGAATTCCCCTGGCTGCTCTCGGGCAGAGGGTGGATGCGTGGCCTGAGGATGGAGTTGGTGGCTATTGTTTGCCCAGGCAGGGGTGTGAGGAGCCAGGGCTTGGGAAATTGGGATTGGATCTGGGAGTACCTGGATACTGCTCCAAGAGATGCTTTCTGTGGCAGGATTAAAGGCAGCTCCATGGATAATAGCAGACACAGTCTGTTATTCTAATTATGCAGATTGCTAACAGGGAATTTCAGTGAGCGGGCTGTATCCTGGTTTTCCTCCTGGAAGTTCTCCCTCTGAAGTTTGAGCTGACCTTGAAATATTCCTCTTTAAAAAGAGATTTATTGAGATTCTCTGCATTAACCCCAAACTTGTCTTATAGAGGGGAGAAAATAGAGATTAAAAAAAACCAGGTGCCCCAAAGTAATCCCAAGCAGGGAAGTGAAACTAAGTGGACTTTAGGAAGTATGGGAATAATTCCTGCTTAAAGTCATCCCAGTGGCTTTTTCCTCAGCTAATCCGTGATGCCGTGTTGTGATTTGCAACGTGTGAGGGAAAAGAAAGTAAAGCCCCGTTCCCTTTGAATCTTGAATTCCACAAACATGGCTTCTCCCCATGTTCCAAAGCGGGGAGGGCTGCGAGGGAGAAAGGAATGTAACCTGAGCTCTAGCCGTGACATTCCCAGGGAGCATTTTTCACATGAAAGGCTTTTGTCAGCCCAGGAAAGGACCAGGAGTTTCTGTTTGATGTTTGCAGGTGTTCGGCACAGAGCGCTGAACCAAGGCTGGAGCCTCTGACCTGCACTGGGAGAACTGGGGGAGACTGGAGGGATTGGGAAGCAAACTCCCCTGGAGTTCCCTCCAATTTAGATCGTATTTGGAAAGTGATTTAATAGCTGTTACTTCAATTGAACAATGCACATTCATTGGGCTGAAGTGGGGGGTTGCTTTTTATTTTTCCTGCTTTGTTTGCCCTTTTTTTAGGACAGTTGCCAAAATAAAATTCATTTTCTCACATCCCCTAAAATTTTGGGAGGAGTTTGCAATCGCTTCCATAGTAAATTTATCTGAAATTTATCCTCATTTAAGTGTGAGGCACTATAAAATGAAGAGGTGATTGCTGGGGATCGGATTTTGAAGCAGCTTTTCCCGCAAGAATTCCCTGGGTCTGTCACATTTGACATATTTCGGTTTTTTATCTGTTAATCAAAGCCCACATCTTCCTGATTCCGTTCAATTTCTGCTCCTTCTATTTAAAGGCTGGAATTTTACCTCCGTTAGGGAGCATCTGTTCTGGATTGCCCACTCTGTAGCTGTTTGAATAGCGTGTGGGTGGGAGCAGAATCAGAGAAAACCAGAATTTTTATCATTGGCCATTCCCATGGCCCAGAAAAAAGGGAAAAATCTCCAATCTTTGCCTGACCAAATCAAGCAAAGTCCCTTTAAAGGATTTAAATCCTCGCTTTTCATTTTGCCATTAGTTTGATTAGGGCTTGGCCTGCATTAGAGCAACAAATTAATACATCTCTAACGAGGGAATCACAAATCCAGCACAGTTTAAATTCCTTGGTTTTTTATTCGGGATGTTCTGTGAGGAAATTGTAACAAATATTGTGGAGGTTTTTTAAGTACAGTCTGGTTTTGGAGTGTGGCCTGGTGGGAAAGCTGCAGGATTTTGTTATTATTGTTTGATCATCAAAAGAACGGAATTAAATCGAGGCTTTCTCGGGAAGATGTTTTGGAGCTGCTCAGGTGAGGCACGCCTGGGATGCCTGCACCGATCCCGCTGCTCTCAGTAGGAATAGCGTGTGTGCCAGGGAGGATTTGGGAAGCAGGGGCTGTGTTTGGGTCTTATCATGCAGAAATGCCATTCAAAGGAAGAAAAAAGAGGGAAAAAAACCCCAAAAGGGAAAATGTGGAGTAAAACTGCTTTAAGAAGGAAGCGGTGCAGCAGGTCCGGAGCTGCTGCGGCTCCGTCGGTGGCTCTGGAGGGGAGCCCCCGTTTCCCGTGGGATATGGCAGAAGAGAGGCAGGATGGTGCTGGGGTTCGGGTGTTGGCTTGGCCTGCGCCGGCCCGCGCTCCCGCCCTCGGCAGGCGGCGTTCCAGGGCTCCGGGGTGCCGGAGGGCCCTCCGGCCCCGGCGGCCGGGGTCCTGTTCCTCCTGCGTTTTCCCTGCTGGGAACCGCGTGGCTCCGCAACAGCAGCTCCTTCCCTGTTTTCCATCGCTAATATTTCGTAATTATGATTAAGAAGAAGAGGAATGCTGTTACCTCCCATCCTCGCAGCTATGTTTACTCAGGATCCTCCTCCCCTCCGAGCCCTATCCCAGCCACTTCCGTGGGGGCAGCGAGAGACCCACGCTCTGGGATTTGGAGTTGGCCCGAGCCAGCCCGGAGCGCACTTGGAGGAGGAGCGGGATACTGAGTTCCAGAGCAGAAATCCTGGATCTTACTCGCAGGAGCAAACTGAGCGTGGCCTGCAAAGGACGCTCCGGAGCTGCAGCCACCTCCGGTCCCTCAGATATTTAAATCTGGGAGCTGCGGGCTTGTCATGGTAATTAAACAATAAACCCAGCTCAGTCATTCCCGTCGGATAATGGAGATGGGGATTTTTAGGTGCTTTTTGTCATCCTCATTCCGAGTTACCTTGTCAGGGCTCCAGAATATATTTAATAATTCAGAATTCCCTGTTGGAGCGACTGAACCGCTCAGGGGCCGCATGCAGCCAAATGTCACTTGGTGGGGGGACGCTCTGCCTGCCCTTGCCAAGTTTAGCAGGAACAGGAATGATGGTTCACATTATTCCCTGGATCTGAGGGATCTGGGAACAAAGTGTATCTGTTAAACCAGGGAACTTAGGCCTGGCTCCGAGTTCAGTGGGAGTACAAAGCTTGCTCAGGGGGAAAAAAAACATGTGAGGTACAATTTGGCTTCTTCCCATTGGATTTGTACTCGTGCCACTCCCAAAGTCATGTGGATTTTTGTCAGAGGCAAAAGTGGCTTCCTCAGCCTGAATTCCCAAGGAACATGAAATAGGCACAAATAATCCTGGGAATACCAAATTTTCATCTTTCACCACTTATTTTTCGCTACTGCAGAAATAAAGTGATTTAATTTTTTTATCTCCCCCCCCCATTATTTAAAGAGAATTTGGGAATTACTTGGATATATTCCTTATGTAGGAAGTCAGGATTTAAGCCCCCATTTTGGGAGCCCAGGAATGTTGAGAAGAAGCTGCTTGATGTTTTTTTGACAGGATCAGCAAATCTCCTGTAGTATTGTAACAGGGAATAACTTAAATATTAACACAGGAACAACTAAACCACATGAACATATAGAATGGAATTTAGTTATGGAAGTTTATGCTGTTAATTGCTGAAATCTCTCTGGAATCTTGGAGCACTAAAAGCTGTCCTATAAACAGTTTTGCTTTGAGCTTCAAATGATTCTTTTTGCTTTTTTTCCCTTCATCTGCTCTGATAAACAAAGTCATTTTGGAAGCTTTACAGCTCAAACATTTACTCCTCATGGTAAACTTTTTGGAGCTGGAAATTTGGGGCTCTGCAAATCCCAGGAAAAAGGGAGAGCCCTGGTGACCTGTGGTTTTTGGTGACTGATATCCTGATGGGATTTAAATCAGCTCCAATCAGCTGACAACAGCTCTGCAGTTGTTATAAGGAGCAGTTATGGTTTAAAGGTCTTTTCCCAACACTTTCCCAGATACCAGGGCGGTGGGCATCAGAGAGAAAAGCTGGAATAACCTGGGAATGTTTCATGCGGTTTAGCATAGAAAATGAATATACATGTAATAGGATGTGCCATCTGCCAGTGGCTGCTCCGTGGAGTTCCTGCCGTACCTCGGCAGCCAGGAGGGATGACAGCGCTTCATCCCGGTCCCCGCCATAATTGAATTTGCCGTTACGTATTGGCAAAAGCCGTTGCCGAATTTCCTCCCGCAGCTGATGCTGCCCCTCCGTCGGTGGCAACAAGACGTGGAGGGGCCTGCACTGATTATTGGTCGTCTGGGAGGTGTCCTGTGCCCAAAATCCACCTCTGTGCCCTTCAGAGGTTTCCAACCTCGAAATTTGGGCACAAATTCCTGCGCTGGTAATACTGACCTGCTAAATTTACATCTCGGAGCTGTTTGCGGGGAAAACGTCCTGGCAAAGCAGAGGGTTGGAATGCCCAAATTCTTAATTAATTAAAAAAAAAAATTTAAAGGCTGTTGTGGAATTTCTTTTCCTAGCAAACTCTATTAGGAAAAGCCTGGAGAGAGGTTGTAGTGTTTATTCCTTCCTCCAAGGTAAACGCTGGGCGGTTGAGCTACATCCAGCCAGGTGGATGGAAAAACAGGATCATTTGGGTGGATTTTGGGTGCATTGTTGATGTGAGAGCTTCGTGGCAGTCGCCGCATCTTTCAAGACTACTCCTGGTAGTAATGACAGTAGTAGCTGTGTCCTATTGTTGTCTGTGCTGGTGTGCATCCAGTTTGGAAGCAGCGCTGCCGGATTGTGGAATCTGGCCGATGCCCAGCCTGGTGCTGGCTGTCGGGGTTTGGCACGGCCGGGGCCTCTCCTGTGGGCGCCGTGTCCTTTACTCGGGGCTCGCTCGCTGCCTGCACCGGCTCTGTGGCACAGCGGCGACCCTGGCACAGGGCCCCGCAGCAGCAGCAGAGGAGCCCAGGCTCCCGAGCTCTCCGACTCCCGGGAGAGGGGAAGCAGCTCCGGCTCTGGGCTCGGAGCGACGGCAGGTGCCATGCAGGATGCAGGCAGCGTTCCTGGCAGGATTCCCGGCAGCTCCGGCCCTTCCTGCCCTGTGCCCAGCTTCCCAGCGGCAGGGCAGTACTGTGTGTGTATGGCACCCGGGCTGGGGTGTGGGTGGGAATGTATAGGCTCCTTGTTTGTCATGTATGTGTGTGACACCCTGCTTCGTCATATGTGTGTGTGTCACCCTGCTTCATCGTACGTATGTGTGTGGCACCCTGCTCTGTCCTGTGCGTGCATGTACGGCTTCTGCTTTGTCATGTATGTGTGAATATGGCACCTTGCTTTGTCGTGTGCGTGTGTGTGCTTATGGCACTCTGCTTTGCCATTTGTGTGTGTATGTGGTCCCCTTAGCCACAGGGATGTGTATATATGGCACCCTGCTTTGTCACACGTGTACATCCCTCTGTCATGTGTGTGCGCATGGTCCCCTCGTAGTCACTGCTCCATCCTATGTGTGTGTGTGTGTGTGTGCTCCATCCTATACGTGTGTGTATGTGCCCCATCCTATACGTGTTACCTGTGCCATCCTGTGTGTGTGTGTGTGTGCCACATCCGATACATGTGCATGTATGTGCCCCATCCTATGTGTGTGTATGTGCTCTATCCTATATGTGTGTGTATGTGCCCCATCCTATACATGTGTGTATGTGCTCCATCCTATACATGTGTGTATGTGCCCCATCCTATACGTGTGTACATGTATACCCTCCACCCTTCACGTGTGTCTGTGTCACCCCGTGATCCCAGCGAAGTGCATGTTAAAAACCCAAACCAAAACCCTCTGGAAAATCAAGGACACAGAGATCAGGATTTCTGCCAGGGGAATTGTAGGGGTCCACAAATGGGAAAACACAGAAATCACTGGATTCATTCTTAGGCATGGATGTAATCCCTAAGAAAACAAGGACTCAGTTATTTTTGTTCTGTAGTATCTAAAAATCAGACTCGCTCCTGGTGCTGTTTTTCCTGCCTGTCTTGCTCCTGAAAATTTGGGATTGTGGGGTTAACGTGCTTTTCCATTGCCTGTACATTTAAATGCGCTCAACCTATTTGATAAATAACTGCTCCCAAGCTTTGGTGATATTAAATCCAGCTAAATAAGATTCCCCATGGAATATCAAGGCTCTAATTGAATCTCAGGGGTTCTGGGCCCGTTCACAAACAGCCTTTGAGTTGTTTTTGTTCCTGACGTCAGCCCAAGGCTTGATCGAATTATGGCCCTGGATTGCGGGAGCACCTGCCAGGGCCACTGCACTGAAGGGTCCGGCAGCATTTCCAGGACAAACCTCGCTGGGAAGTTTGTGGCTGCAATACAAACTTCCAGCCTGGAAGCAAAGCTGGCAAATCCAAGTAAATTCCCTCAACTGTCCTCTTTCTTTCCTTGATGATGCTCCGATGCTGCTCCTTGGGTGCATCCCTGTTTGAGGTGACCACAGGATCTGACAGAGCAGCAGCTGAAATATTGGGATCTAATGAAATTACACAAAACAGACTTGTTTCTTTGGGATTTCAGGAACAAAGACAGGCACGGAAGAGGCTGGGACAGAGTCAGGCGCTGTAATTCCAGTGGCACGGGGCTGTTTGGGCGGACTTTGGAAATACCTGTGAGCACAGTCCGCCTCTGCTGAGACTTCCATAGGGCATGGCCTAGTTTTCCTCATTTTTTTGAGGGAAAAGTGACAGCAGGTATTTTGGGAGGGGAGCAGGGATGAGGCTACTGCCTTCCTGATAAGGCAGATCCAACATCAGAGCTGGAAGAAAGTGGCCTGAGAGCTTGAGTAAGTTTTACCTGAGACTACGGCAGCGTGTCCTGGGTTCATCCACAGAAGCACCCGAGCTCTTGGCCTCCTGCTTTTCCAGGACTAGCTGTTTTCCTTGGATTGTGTGTAAAATGATGTGCTGGGGCCCGAGCAGAGCCCAGATGATTCTTTATTCAGCGGGGTTGGAGTTGTCAGCAAGCGTCGCTTCACTTGGGTTTTCTGCCCCTAATCCCTTTGTTGATTTTATACTCTTTGGAAACATACACTTACTTAGGAAATCCTGGGTCTTGTTGGATAAACAGAGGAAAATTCCTGTTCCTAAAATTAGCTCTTTTGTAAACACCACAAATTAGAGCATTAATTTATGAACCAGCACATTACCGAATGGACATCGGGCTTTTCCCTCTCCTCATGTCCTCATTTATATTCCATAGATTTTTTGGTCTTATTTATATTCCATATATTTTTCCCATTTTTATTCCGTAGATTTATTTTCTCATCCTGTAATCTCTGCCGTTTAGAAGTGATGTTAATTAGCGGCAGCGCGGTGCCGAGCGTCCGCTCCGTGCTCGTGTCGAGCTTTGATTAAGAGCTTCGGTCAGTGTGGAACGGTGATGCTGCCCGTGACTGGAGTGCACAGCGAATCCGGGGAATGTGTGCTATCCAATTAGGAAGTTAACCTGGGAAGATACCCAGGATGGGAACAGAAGGCCAGAGCTTGGCTTTTCTCCGCTTGCCGGCTCTGCCGCGCGCCGTTCCTTGCGCAGGGGCTGCTTCCCTGGCCGTGGCAGAAACCTTTCACCAGGGAATTATTGGCATTAAATTGTCCTTTGCCTTTCAGCCACAAACCCAGTTTAGCTGAAGCACCAGAATATTGTCAAATTGAAAATAAATTTATAGATAATGCATATAAAGTGACTCATTTAGGACAGGAAAAGCCCCTCATTATCTGAGTACTGCGGGGCATGATTTGGGCTTTTGGGGGAAAAATTGAGTCTTTTGGGGACAAAATTGGGTCTTTTGGGGACAAAATTGGGGTTTTTTGCAGCACAAAGCCAGCGTTGAAAGCTCTGCCATTTCTTTGTGTGATATGGGGCAGTGGTGACACACATTCCAAAAACAAGGATCCTCCTGTGTCCAGCCCGCGGGCTTGCCTGGATGTGAGTTAGGCAGCAACTCCAGCCCCTTTAATTCCAGCCTTCTCTTGTCTTGTCTAAGGTGCAGAAAAAGTTCTTTATTTAACATTTAGGGGTGGAGGAAGGAAGTGAAACCCGTGTAAGCCAAAACTGAGCAGATAAAGTCATTTTTATTTGCATTTTTCTGCTCCTGGAATCCCCCTCCTTGCAAGTGCTTGTAGCCATCGAACCGCAGTATCTGACTAGAAGGGGAGGATGAGTTCTATTAAATATTATATTGAAACTTTAAATAGAGATAAAACTGGTTTCTAACATCTTTTGAAGTGTAAAATAAATCCTGTGGCTCTCGGGCACAATTGTGATGTTGATAAACAGGGCAGGGCCTAATGGCGAGTTGTTCTTTCCTTAATCCAAAAGAGCAGGAGCTTAAATAGAAAGTGCAGGATTATAAAAGAAGCAGCTTTATTCTTTTTTATTTTTTAGAAGGGAAAGTTGTTTCCTCTTATTCAGCTCAGCGCTGGAAAAATCAGCCCGTGGTGGTGTCCAGAGGAGCGGGATGGAGCCCTCACAGGGAACAGGGAATCGTGAAGGGTCACCAGTGCTGTGTGTTCAGTGGGGTCACTTTGGAATTTTATTCATAATATTTACAAAGATGTTGTGCTGGTGTAAGCCCTTTCCCTTGCCCGTTGCTGTTGGAAAGACCTGGTTCAGGAGGGAATTGTGAGCAAACCGGGATAATCTGTCGAGCAGACTCCGATTTGCCTGTGGTGCTGCTCGGAATTCGATTGGAAAAGGGCAGAAAAAAGCTGAATGAGGCCAGGAGTGAATTCAAAGCTGCAGGCTGACACTGAAGGCAGAGATTGGAGGCACAGCATTGTTCCTGCTCCTGGCCGCCGTGCCGGGAGCCAGCGATGGGAAGGGATGGGAAGGGAAGGGAAGGGAGGCCGGGCTGCTGGCTCGTGTCACAGATGGCACCCATCTCCCTACTGCGACTTGGATCAAACACTGGCGTCTTAATCGAGCGGAAGCATCGAGGTGCCTCCCTGGAGATAAGGCAGCTTTATCTCCCTTTAAGATAAGGGTTTAAGGTGCCGCTTTCAAGGGATCTGTCTTCATCCCGCTTGTACAGCCGGCTCGGGGACTGCCGCCCTGCCTTGAGGTGGCTGGAGTTAAAGGGGATGAATCCCATCCCAACCGTCCCCTGGGGCTGCTGAAATCCTCATTTTGTGGAAATTTCTGTTTGTTTTTAGACCCCCAAACACTTCTGCTGTCTCTGAAGAATCAGGAGCCCACCTGATCTAGCCTGGCAGCCCCAGCCTGTGGCGTTTTCCGTTCTTATTTATGGATTTATTACGTTTATCCCATTTATTAAAGACTGCCACTGTGCTTGGTGTTGTGCTTTTCCGAGGGTTAATTGGTTGCAGTTGCAGAGTTAATTGATTTCGCTTGGCTCCCAAGGAGGAGATGTGAAATGGAGGCTCTCCCGAGGGTGACACTTCCCGGGAGAGGCAAACACCTCCTCTCCCCTTCCTGCGAGGTACAATTCTCCTTTGGACCTAAAGAGAGGCAATATTTGCCGCCTCACCGTTTCATCTCATCCTAGAAAATTCCTTCCAAGTGGCGGGGAGTCTCTGCACTCCTCAACATCCCCAGTATTAGCAGCTTTGGATTTGCTTCCAAGGCGGTGACTAATAGCAACAGATTCCAACTCGTTATTCCGACACTTTTGACTCAGTCCCAATTTTGCCTTCCATCCATGAGCTATTTTGCTTTCCCAAAATCATTGTGGCCACTTCTTTTTCCAACTTGAAAAGGCTTTGAATCTTTAGAGTTTCCTGAGAGGACTTAAGGACAAACATCTCATTTAGTGATGGTTCCTTATGGAATCATCAAAAATTTGGGCAGCTTGCTGCCTAATCCTGGATTTAGGAATTTTTTTGGTGTCCGTCTCACTCGGAGTTCCGACAAACAGCTACTTCTCTTTGTCATTAGAGGCAGCTAATTAATAAATATGGGAAAGATAGCATGGAAAATGCTATCTGGGCACTGCAGCTTAGGAACCTTGACTTTCTTTTCCTAGAGTCCTGGACTGGTTTGGGTTGGGAGGGACTTTACCACTCATCTCGTTCCAACCCTCTGCCATGGGCAGGGAGGCTTCCACTACCCCGGGTTGTTTTCTGGGAATAGGATGTGCTCCAGCTCCATGGTACTTGTGCAGGCACTTCCTCGTATCCTTCCCTCTTATCCATCAGTGGAAAATTAAAGCTCCCATTTCCTGGTTGCTTCGTTGGCTGAAGCCTCCTTCAAGCACACATCCCATAATTTGGCTTATTCAGCTCCTCCTCGTGCTGGTGGTTGTGTTCCATTCACCTCCACATGGACTCGGGGAGCGGGGAAGGATGAATATGGATGAATGGATGAGTACAAGTGCTGGGAGTGATGCTGGCGCTTCTCCTGTTCCGTTTGCCAGGCTCACATGGAAAACGGGCGAGCTCGGTCCCGTGGTTTGGATCACCCAGTGCACTCTCAGTGCCCTTCCCCGGGTACGGAAGGCAATGGGAATTCTCCTGCTCACTTCCCTAGGAGGAGCTTTTCCATGGAAAGGGTGTTTGGGCACTGGAAAGGGCTGCCCGGGGGGGTGGTGGAGTGCCCATCCCTGGAGGTGTCCAAGGAATGCCTGGACGTGGCACTCAGTGCTCTGCCCTGGATCCGTCACAGGCTGGACTCCATCATCCTGGGGGGCTTTTCCAACCTCAGTGATCCTGGGAATAGGTGAGCTTGGAAAAGGAGGGCTCTGCTTATTTATTTATTTAAACCATTTTCTCTCCTATTCCCCTTAGAATTTCGCTGGGATCTGATATTTGCAGAGATTGAAAAGTTGTTTCCTTCCAGCATTTTGAAGTGATTTAAAAATGGTTTTCGCCATCAATTTGTAAGGATGTGGAAAACATTTTTCCCTTTTAAAAAAATTCCTTGCCATCCTTCTCACCAGTGCACGCTCCGCATTTCCTTGGCCTACTGTTAAATATAAACATCTTTAAAAAACCAGGGATATATTCCCACACACCACATTATCCCGATCCGGCGTAAGCATCTGTGGTTGTAAGTGCACTTCATTTCACCTAATTAAGTTATTTAGTCATTTACACATTAGCAATGTACTACAGATTCCACTCTGACAGGAGCAGCGTGTAATTGCACCCCGGTTCTCCCTGCTCCAGTAGGGCCAGGATGGGGCCAGATCATCCCAGCCCCAAAGCCATGGGTGGAAATACAAGGGGTTGTTGAGACCGAATTTAGGGAATGGCTCCAGGGGTGCAAGCAGCACTTGGCCCCCAGTTATCTTCTTCCAGTGTGGAGAGAGGCAGAGTCCTCTCTGGGGCTTTTCTGAGGCAAACCAAAGGCCAGTCACCATTCCCCAATTGCTGGAGTTGGTTTCCAAGGCTGGAATTCCTGAAATTAATAAGGTTTATGAAGGCATAGCTATATTTGTTTGGGTTTTGCTCCTGGATTTTGGTGGCTTCCTGATAAAAACCGATTTTCCAGAGGTTTGGTGTCCATCCATCACTTCCTTCTACCATCAGAGCTCTTCCTCAGTGATGCTGGATTCTTCCCTGGAGGGTGGGCAGGCCCTGGCACAGGGTGCCCAGAGCAGCTGTGGCTGCCCCTGGATCCCTGGCAGTGTCCCAGGCCAGGCTGGACACTGGGGCTTGGAGCAGCCTGGGACAGCGGAAGGTGGCTCTGCCCTGGCAGGGGTGGCACTGGATGGGCTTCAAGGTCCTTCCAATCCAATCCAATCCAATCCAATCCAATCCAATCCAATCCAATCCAATCCAATCCAATCCAAACCATTCCATGACTCCTACCGAAGACGAGTTCCATTGGCTTTGCCAGAGGAAGGATCTCCTGCATTCCTGACAGGCTGAATTCCACGCGTGTACAGTGCTAGGAATTGGCTGTGACTTCCCGAGATTCCGTGGATCCGCGCCAGGCTCGCGCTCGTGCAGCTCCAGCTCCTCTTCGCTGTTGTCGCGGCACCAACGCGCCCGATGTGCAAAGTCAGCGCTATTTAAAGCACTCGGTTCGCAGAGGAAACACCTCTAACCTTCCGAAGTGGGAATGAGATGGCAACCTACTTCTGGAGCTTCCCCAGGTTTTTCCATGAGCATGGCTCTGCTTCCATCAGGGAAGTTCTCCGGGGACTGAAATAGTGCAGACGTTGGATGTTGTCACTTCTCCTGAAAGAGACGCCAGCGATGACATCTTAGAGCATCACACACAGTCACAGTTGGAGCATGGATTTAAGGTGTTCCCTGCTTTTATTCCTGTCCTTCTGGAGATCAAGTGGCAAGATCCTTGGAATGAAGAGGGAAATTTCCTCCTTAAGCTGGAATTTCTAATTTCTATTAAAATATCAATTCACACTTTCCTTGGGATACAATTCCAGGGCTGGGGAGCTCTGAGAGAGTTGGAGAGAAACTTTGGACAGGGGCCTGGGGTGCCAGGATGAGGGGAATGGCTTCCCGCTGTCAGAGGGCAGGGATGGATGGGATATTGGGAAGGAATTGCTGACTGGGAGGGTGAGGAGGCCCTGGCACAGGGTGCCCAGAGCAGCTGTGGCTGCCCCTGGATCCCTGGCAGTGCCCAAGGCCAGGCTGGATGAGACTTGGAGTAGCCTGGGACAGCGGAAGGTGTCCCTGGACTGGATCAAAAATAACTGTGGATGCATATGGAAATAATGGGAGCAGTAAGAAGGATAAAGCAGGTGCTTATTTGAGATTTTGCTGTAGTTTTAACTCTTTTTAATGTTCATTTGAACTCCAAATGTGAGGACCAACTTTCCCAGTTTCCTGTCACACTATCCAAAGGGAAATATCCCCAATGGAAAACCAGAGAGCCTAAGTAGATCTCTTTGGTCTCACAGGCAGCCCATTAATTTGCTCAAATTAAATATTATCTTTAAATATTGCAAGGTTAAATGTCCACTGATAATGGATTTAGACGGCCATTAAGGCCTAATTGCTCCCTAATGGAGTTGGCCAAAGACATTTATTTGATAGAACTTCTTGAAAAGGGACTAAAAGCACCAGGAGGGTTTTTTCCACTAGTCTTTTTTCATATCCATGTAAGAGATTAAATTCCATTTTCATTTAACGCTGTGGGACCTGGTCTGGAGAATCACAGAATCCCAGAATCGCTGAGGTTGGAAAAGACCTCCAAGGTCATTGAGTCCGACCTGTGACCGATTTTCAACCAGGAAGAGATTCCAGAGTGGCTGGAACCAACTGGGAGGACGATCCCAGCTGGTTCAGACCTTCCTCCTCCGCACAACTCCTGGACAGGGGGTGGAACCAGCTGAGGGCTGGCAATCTTCTCTCAGGAAGAAGCCCCAGGACAAGAGGGAACGGCGTCAGGCTGTGCCAGGGCAGGCTCAGGCTGGACGTCAGGAGGAGTTTCTCCATGGAAAGGGTGGGCAGCTCTGGGAAGGGGCTGCCATCCCTGGAGGCATCCAAGGAGTGACTGGAGTCTGGTCTGGGTGACGCGGTGGGGATCGGGCACAGCTTGGACTCTGATCCTGAAGCTCTTTTCCAGCCTAAATGACTCTGAATTATCCTAGGCTGCAGATCCCATTCCGTGGAAGTTTCTTGCTCAGTTTTCAGTAATCTCGCAGGACTTTTTTATGGCAGGAAGAAGATAAATATCCATATTTTCTTGGATTGTGGCTCGTGTTTCAAGCCTGGAAGGGCCTTAATCATGAGGAGATGTTATCCTGTAAATGGGATGTTTTTCTTCTCCAGCAATGCTTAATGAGATCCTATCAAGGAAAAGACTTCCTTGAAAGAAAGGAAAATGCTGCTCTCCCTGTCACAGTTTTATATCAGCAATTAAAACATCTCTGGGACATGGTCCTGCTTGGCTTTTGCCTTTTCCATGCAATTCATGTCATGGCAATAATGAATCAGGCGGAATTCTGCTTCCTTTTCCCTGTTCCCAATCTCCTGAGAGAGAACAAGAACCAGAGTGATTCACAGGGAAACATTTGTAGGAGGTTTTGGGATTCAGAATTAATTTAGAAGATGGATTTCAGAAAGATTTGGTCTTTATGTTCTGGTTTTCCCTAAAAATACAGTGGAGAGGGATGTGATGGGGAGAGTCCATCACTCCAAGGAGCACAGGTGACCCACTGAACAGCCAGCCCACGTGTTTTAATTCCTGATGCTTTCATTCCAAACCTTTGGGTGGATTTTCACTCAGTTTGTAGAACCTGATTTTTTTGAGGATAAAATCCTGGGTTTGGTCGGTTTTGTCCCTCAGGGATTAGTGAGACAAGGCCGTGCTTGGCTACGAGCAGGGCCTCTTTATTCCGTGCTTCCCTGCACAAAATACTAGGATAATAAATATGTTTCCAGTGGAAAAGTTCCTCATGCAGGAGGAGTTCTTAGTTTGGGTAACAGGGAAAAGCCCTTTGGTGCGTCTGGGATAACACAGATCCACGTGGAGCCACCAAACCTGCCTGGCCACACTGAGAGACCCTTGGCTGCCCCTCGGGCTCCAGCCAGGAGGATGCCGGAGATTTCCTGTCCCGTGGAAAGCTCTTTTGTTGATTCAGAATGCATGAAACAGATTTGGAAAATTAATTGTCTATTAATTGATCCTTCCCCATTCTTGCCGTATTTGATGGCTTTACCATATCCATGGAATGCTATTTTTGTGGTTTATGATTGGCTTGATGAGGCAAGGAAGGAAAACAAACTGGGATGGTTGCAAAATGGAAAAAAAATCCAACAAAACCCTCCAAAACCTGCAAAACTCATAGACCGCTAAACAGGGAATTTTTTTTCCAAGCAGTCATTCTGAGAGGAAATCAAGGAATGGGTTTATTTGTGAGGCCTTTTACCTCAGGGGTCAGGCGGCCCTTTCCCCGGAGCGCTCCTTCCTTCGCTGTTCCGCACCTTTGGCCCGATGGGCTGGGTGCATGTGGGGACACTCCAGCGTGCAGCAGGGAGAGGGAAACCTGTGCTTTCCCTGCCTGGCCTGGGTGGATGTGGGGACATTCCAGCCTGCAGCAGGGAGAGGGAAACCTGTGCTTTCCCTGCCTGGCCTGGGTGGATGTGGGGACATTCCAGCCTGCAGCAGGGAGAGGGAAACCTGTGCTTTCCCTGCCTGGCCTGGGTGGATGTGGGGACATTCCAGCCTGCAGCAGGGAGAGGGAAACCTGTGCTTTCCCTGCCAGGCCTGGCTTTCCGTGCCGCCCCTTGCTCCCAACTCTGCTCCGGTCGCACGGAGAAGTGGGACAAGGAGCAAATAGGAACAAATAGGAAATCCTTGTTTTTCACAAAAAATGCTGAAAACCATCCTTTTGTCTTTGTTCCGTTTACTTCCAAAGTTTGGAGTCAAAAAATTAAAAGCAGGAAGCAAAATCTTCTTGTTTTTCCGTCTTTGCCCAAGACGGGTCATCTTGTTTGCTTCCCTTTTCAACCATTTCCCGGGAATCTGTAGTGGTTCTTTTTTACCAAAGATTGAGGCAAAGATTCCTGAGAAAACAAGCTGGATCCCAGTAAAACGGAGGCTTTGATTTATTTATTTGGAAAATCAGCGCCGGGGTGGGCTGGGTCTGAACTCCAACCTCCTCGTGAGGGAGCAGAGCCGAAACAAAGAGGAGGATCCTTCCCCAGGAGCTTAAAACGGGAATCTAAAGCAAGGGAGAACAGATGGACGGACAGATTGGGGAGCCCGGGAAAACAAAGAGCCGGTATTGTTGGGCAGCAGTGGCTGCGCGCGGCTCATCCCGGCAGCTCACCCGGACCGCGGCTGCCGGTAATGGGCGGCTCGGGCAGCCGGCTCCGGAGCACCGGCACGCACGGAGGGAGGGCGGGCAGAGCGCTCCCGCCTGGCCCGGGGGCCGGGAGAGGCTGGAGGCACCGCGGAGCTGTGGGGCAGAGCTGGCAGGGCAGCGAGGGATGGGAGCGTGGATGGGATCCTGGCAACACAAGCCATCCCGTGATTCTGGGATTTCAGTGGGAAGGCTGTGAAAAAGAACGGGAAATGCTGCTCCGGGGTGTTTTCATTTTGTGCTCAGCTCCTGTAAAAGCAGTTTTTCTCAGGAAAAAGGGAGGCTGCTGTCAGTCCGGGTTTCATCCGTCAGGATGTGGTGGCACTCCGGATACTCCCCCTGGCCAGGCTGAGGTTCCTGGAGTGGAGCGCTGTGTTAGGGGTGCTGTGATTGCCTCTCTCCTCCCATCCCCGTTCCCATTGAAATGCCGAATGGCTCTCATCAGCCAGCATTGCCACTTCCTATGGAATCCTGCACATGTTCCTCTGGCTCCTCTCGGGAGGGACAATGGATAAAATGAGCTGGAATGGGAGGGCTGTGTGTGAGGCGCGGGGTTCTGCAGCTGCTGGTGCTGCTGCTGGAATGTTGAATAGCCTGGGATTCACAGCGCTCACCCGGTAAACTCCGGATAAAACCACTCCAAATGCTCCAGCGCTTTTCCTTTTCCACACAATTTCTCACCCGGGCACTGGAGTGGTGCTGGAGAAAAGGATTTCTTTACCGGGAAGCAAACAAGAAATGTTTTGGTGACTGCGAGCCGCAGCTGTGCTGGTGGGGTTGGAGCAAACCGAATCCAACAGGGAAGGCTTTATGCCTTGGGGCCCTGTGGAACAGGCCTGGCCTCCCAGGGGAGCGGGAATGTGCTCCCAACCTCTCGGATGGCGAAAGGAAGCCACAAGCTGAGGGGATGTTGAGTACCCTAACAGATACTTATTAACACTTCTTTCTTTGGACAGTGCCCTGTTTGTGTCCGGAGTCATGGAATGGTTTGGGGTGGAAGGGATTTTAAGGATCATCCCATTCCAACCCCTGCCAAGAACAGGGACACCTTCCAGGCTGCTCCAAGCCCCATCGAGCCTGGCCTTGGACACTTGCAGGGCAGGACGTTGCTATTCCTTTTCCTTGACTTTTTCCCTCCTCTTTCTCCACTTTGATTGATGGAAATGCTCCCTGGGAGTTGTTTCTTGCCATCCTTGAAAAAACCCTGGAAGCACGAAATGTTAGAATAGTGTTAAGTCTATTTTTGACAGGAAGGCTGGAAATGTAAACCCGGGGCTGATCTGCTGGAGGGAATGATCAAGGCAGGATTATTAAATCCCGGGAAATTGCTAATTTATTAATTTTCTCACCTAATTTTGATTTCTGGTGCCACCCGGCCCCAAAGCCGAGCGAATGGCGGAAAGCTGATTTGCATCTCACAGGAACTGGAGACTTTGCATTTAGAACTTTCCAACAAAATCAAATCCATCCCTCCTGTTCCCTGCTTTCCTTTGGAATTGAGATGGGGGTTCCAGACATACTTTGGGAAGAGCACAAGCCAGGATCTCACCAGGTTTTATTCTAAGGGAGCTGATTCCGTAGAGTGGGGCGGATTCTGTCAGCTCTGGGGATGGATCCTGTCCACCTGATTCCTTTGGAATTGCTCCCAGGCACAAGCACTGGGAAGCAGGAGTGTGCAACATCTGCTCCTGGGCACTCTGGAGCCAGGCTGGAAATGCTGGGGTGTTCACCTGGGGAAGGGAAGGGTCCAGAGGGGCCTCAGAGCCCCTGCCAGGGCCTAAAGGGGCTCCAGGAGAGCTGGAAAGGGACTGGGGACAAGGCATGGAGGGACAGCACACAGGGAATGGCTTCCCACTGCCAGAGGGCAGGGATGGATGGGATGGTGGGGAGAAATTCTTGCCTGTGAGGGTCCTGAGGCCCTGGCACAGGGTGCCCAGAGCAGCTGTGGCTGCCCCTGGCTCCCTGGAACGCAAGGGTGACATTCCCTCAATCCTTCCTGTGGATGCCTCCGGCTGTGCTGGCAACAGCCGCAGGATGAGGTCAGGCGAGGTGACATCGCTGTCCCCATGCTGCTGGGTCAGGGAGGTCACGCTGAGGTCCCTGCTCCGTGCTGACAGAGAGGATCCACAGGCCTTGGCACAGCCAGCCTTGTCTTGTACCCAGCTCCCTTTCCATTCCAATCCTGCTTTTCCTCCTGCGGGAATGTCAGACTTGTTGGAGATGTTCCAAACTTGAACAGATGTGAATAAGAGCCTGGAATAGGAATGTAGTTTTGGTTTTTCCCTCTTTTTTCTTTTTGGGAACACTCACCTAAGTGCGCCTTGCTCTCTGTGTGCAAGAGCTGATTTAATCAAGGCTTTCATTCCAGGCTGTCTCCATCCTGCTCCAGTTATGGGCAGGATCCTGTTCATGGCACAGGATTCCGCTCTAACGGCCGGATTTCCGCAGGCATTGGGGCCTGGGTTTGCAGACAGGGATCTAATAGGATTTTGGGAAGCACAGAGCTCATTTGTTGTGGATGTGTTGGATGGTGTTTGGAACATCCTGGGACAGTGGGAGGTGTCCCTGCCCATGGCAGGGGTGGCACTGGATGGGCTTTAAGGTCCTGCCAACCCAACCCACCCCATCCCATCCCATCCCAAGATTCTGCAATCATTGGGAATCAGGTATCCAGGCACCTGTGGAAATCCTGCTAAACTCTGACCTGCTCCTTTAAATCCCTCCTAGAGGTTTGCCTTTAAAACTGAAATCCAGGGAAAAAACAACAAATGAAATCAGTGGCAAAAGTGACTGAAAGCAGGCGAGGGGAGCCGAAAACTCGGCTCGCTCAGATTTGATTCATCTCTGAAACAAGCTGGAGACTTGTGAATTTTCCCAAAGTGCCATGGCAACATCCAGCTCTGTTTTGCAGCTTAGGAAATGTATTTTTGGAACTCCTGACTCACCCCCTTGAATATTTCTGCTGGACTAGGAGAATGTGTTTCCTTTTGCTTTCGTGCCACGATTCAGCAGGGAAAGAGGAGCAGTTCCCTGCTGGTTTGCAGCATGTGCTGACTGGGAGTGCTGGGAGCGCTGGGTGGGCTCCCTGTGGGGATGGAGCTCCGAGCTGTGGCCTCCAAGTCCAGTATGGGCTGGAGAGTGGATAGCCAAGGCTGGAAGTGAGGGATACCCAAGGCTGGAATAAATACAAGCCCCTTGCATTTAGGACAGAACGAGGTACCAGGTCTTCCGGCACTCTTAGAGAATCGTGGAATGGTTTGGGTCGGAAGGGATTTTAAGGATCATCTCATTCCAAGCCCAGGTTGCTCCCAGCCCCATCCAGTGTGAGCACGGAGGTGCTCCGAGGGCTGGAGCCCCTCTGCTCTGGGAGACCTGGGGGATCCATACCAGAGAAACAGCCAAGGAAACGGGGAATACAGGCAGTGCAGCAGCACTGAATATTGTTAGTGAAAACTGGCCTGATGCATAGTTTTTGTCTGCTATATCTAAATTCTGACCAGAACTCAAATTCCTTTTCTCCCCAGTGCTCCTGGTAAATGCAGTCAGGAGTATCTCAGTAGTAAACACTGAGTACTTCAGCTGCCTTTTTTCCTTGCTTATTTTCCCTGCAAAGTCTTCCCTCTTTGTCGAAATTCAAGGAAAAAAACATCTTAGGGCAGGCTGAATTTTGATTCAGAAGGAGACACTGAGCACAGCCAACAGCATTTTATAGCTCCTTCCACTTTAATTTGGGAAGCAGCCTATTTAAATATGCTAATAGTATGCACAGCCATTGGAACAGAATCCAGGCTATAAACTTCCCACTGAGAGCAGGAAAGCTGCGGCTGCCTCCCGACGTGTTTGCCAACTCCTTTATTAGGAGTTTGCTATCAAATCCTCCTGGACAAAGGTCACAGGAAAAGGAGCTGGAGGTATCAAGCGGGGTTATTTCCGACATTCCAGGTTATTTGCTGCATTTGTAGTCACATTCCCTGGCTTTGTGGAATCATGGGATAGTTTGGGTTGGAAGGGATTTTAAGGATCATCCAGTTCTGTGGATGAGGACACCTTCCACTGTCCCAGGTTGCTCCAAGCCCCATCCAACCTGGCCTTGGGCACTTCCAGGGATGGGGCAGCCACAGCTGCTTTGGACAGCAAGTAAGCCTGGCCTAGACTGAGCTTAAAACTGGGCTCCACCTTTCAGTCCCAGCCCCGTTTTTCAGTCATTGCCGTGCCCAAGTCCCGCTGCAGCGAGCGGCATCATCTCCCTAGCAAGGAGAGCCCTGTGATGTGGTTCCTGTCGCTCCCGAGGAGCTGCGGTAATTCCGGATTAGAGGAGTCATTATCACAAACAGGGGTTTAATGCCGGATCAGACGGAGCCTGGGAAGAGTTCGCTTTTCTGCGAGGGGGAGGCTCCCTAATTAATGAACTCCACGGAAACCTATGGAACGCCAAGAAGGCCAAAAGGATCAATATTTGCACTCTGATCAATTTGCTCAAAAATTGTCTTTATTTTCCCAGCACTTTATAGACAAATCTGTCATGAGCTGCCAAAGTGAGGAGTGTGCCCAGATTTGGCACCCAATTATTTTCCAGGGGTAATTAACAGGGAATTGGAGCTCCCTGGAAGCTGTGGTGGATCCCTGCACCACCGTGCTCCAGATTTGATGTCATTTTATCTCCATGGAAGTGGGGATGAATCTGTTTATTTCCATCCACATGTAGCAAACCCTGAGTGTGATCCTTAGGGTAAATACCTGTCTCAAGAACCCAACTACGGCCACATTCCCAATCCACTGCTGGAGCCCTTAATTCTCCCATGGCCCAAACAGTGTGGATTTCCCTGGACTTGTTCTCAAGGGTGGCCAAAAGTATTTTGGTTGGGTTTATTTTTCGTTTGTGGGGGTTGTTTTGGGCGGGATTTCTGGGAATTGGAGCTGTCACCATCGTGGACATACAGGGAGGGCAGTGTGGGAAGGGCTTCTGGGAATGGCAGCGTGGATGTGGAGGAGATTGCCCAGAGAAGCTGTGGACAGCCTGTCCCTGGAAGCGTTCCAGGCCACGCTGGATGGGCCAGGAGGAATCTGGGATGGGGAAGGAGTCCCTGCCCATGGCACGGGGGTAGAATGAGATGGGCTTTAAGGCCCCTTCCAACCCAGAGCATTCCATGATTCCAAGTATTCCTGTAAACCCCAGTGTGTCCCACACTCCTGGCCGGCTCGGATTTCTGGGAAGGAGGATGCTTTGCTCTCAGGAGTAACTCCTGAGGCTGCCAGAGGTTTTCACACCCACAGCTCCGGACTGACTTCCATGAAAAATGACAACAGGGTACCTGGCTAAGTCTCCTTCCATGAGCCTAAACTGCAGTGTACTTCCTGATGGTAAAATGAGAGAACAGGAAATCCCTCGGGAGCAGTGCAAATGCAAGCCTGGCTCCCGAGGAAGGGTCAGGGATGCAAAGATGAGACTTTTTACTTAATCCTGGAGAGAAAGTTGGGACACACTTTGGAAGCAGAGCAATTAGGAATGGTTGGAGAAGAGACAGTGATTATTGGACTTTGTGACAGGAAGTCATTGAGAATTTCCTGAAAGGAGTCAAAGCCGGCTGGATTTGCATTGTGCTCGGAGATTTGGGACTGCTGAGATATTTATAGGAAAAATCCAGGAGGTTGTGTGTGGTTTCCATTATCCAGATTTCCTATAAAAAATAAATACACAGCGAACTCAGGGCTGCCTTTGCTGCTTCTGCAGCAAAACCAAGTCGCCCTGGATTGGATTGGGCTTAAATTTGGGCTGAGTTGTTATTTACTTTGCCCAATTCCTGGTTTTTATAGAACATGAAATAGAGAAGACCCACAGAAATTGTGAATTGATAGAATTTAAGAAGAGTCTGAAGAGGCACTGCCCAGTTTAGGGCAGAGCATTTGGCCCCACAGCAGTTGGGGTTTGGGGATGGGAGCTGGGTGAGCTCTCATATCCCGAGTTTCAGCCAGCTCCAGGATCATCCCTCTATTCCAAATGGAGAGATTGAGATGCCTGCATGATTTAGGGGCTTAAATGCTCGTTGACACTGGGAATGGGAGCCTGGAATGCCTCAGGTCGGATCCCAGTGCAGACAGGGATTTATGATGTGGTTGTAGACAAGCCATTTAGCATGAAGACGTTGACATTTCTGGGGATGCCTAATTCCATGAGGAAATGCTGAAATACGGAGTTTGGGGAGCGATTGAGCAAGCGGGTTCACATTGTTTTGATTCCCTTCTCTTGGGAAAATTGGGGCTGATTCTGATTTTGTTTACACAGGAATTAATCAGGAGCAGCTTCACAAAGATTAATCTTATCATTTGAGGTGGGGCTTGGAGTGAGGAGGTCATAATTCCCTGAAATTGAGGGGTCAGCTGATCCTATCTATTTAATTTTCCAGTAAATTTTGGGGCTTTTTTATCCAAATCCCTCAAGTTTTGTCACGGTATGTTTTAACAATTAATCTAAAACATATTAATTCTTGTTAATGCTCCTCTCCACACAATGGCTTTTGTTTGGCTCCCAGTTGTGCTGTGTGAACTTCCTTGCAAGCTCCTATTCCCAGCTTGGATTCGGCTGGAGCTGCAAAACCTCACATCGCCCTGGGGGACTTGGAGTTTGTTTCCCATCCCAGAGGAATTCCTCTGGCATTGCATCTCCCGAGCTGCTGAAGCTGCTGGGGGGGGAACCAGCTCATTCCTGAGCACCCCAGAGGTGCAGCAGTCGGTGCCGGCTCATTCCCCTTACGGACTGAGTGTGGGTGGATGTGATTTACCAGGGCAGGAAATTCCAGGCCGGGCTGGAGGGGGCTTGGAGCACCCTGGGACAGGCGGCTGTCCCTGCCACGGCAGCGTGGAATGGGATGAGGCTAAGCTCCTTCCAGCCCAAAGCATTCCACGATTCTGTGAGATCCTGACTCCCCGTCAGGGCTCTGTTGCTGCAGTGGTCTCTCCAGCTGATCCCCGCGTGCACAAAGGCCTGGGCAGGGTTCTGGGCACGGTTCTGGGCACGGTTCTGGGCACGGTTCTGGGCACGGTTCTGGCCAGGGCTGCTCCGTGCACACACAACAGGATGTTGCGAGTGCCGAGCAGCGCCGGCGCTGGGACTGCGCTGCCGAGAGGAAGGAAGTTCCAAAGCCTCGGAAATGAGGCACGTCCTGCTGTTATTGTGCTCCTGTGGAGCCCTGATCCCGGGGGACACAGCGAGCCCATCCTGGGGCCTCGGCCTGGCACAGCAGGGCTGGGCTCCACTTTTCCTTGGGTTGGGTTTGGGATTGTCCCACTCGGGTTTGTACACGCTGCTTAGATTCCCTCTGCAGCACCAAGAGGAAAAGGTGGCTAAATTGGGGAATTCTGCTTTATACAGTTGGATGGCATTATGGAGTGGTTTGGGATGGGAGGATAAGGTACTGGAATGATCTGCCCGGGGAGGTGGTGGGGTCGCCATCCCTGGATGTGTTTAGGAAAAGATGTGATGTGGTGTTAGGGCATGGCTTGGACCCGATGATTGTGACGGTCTCTTCCAACCCGGTGATTCAGTGATTCTGTGATTCTGTGATCTTAAAGCTCAGCTTTAGGAGCCGTGTGCAGGGACACCTCCCACTGTCCCAGGTTGCTCCACGTCCCGTCCAGCCTGGCCATGGACACTCCCGAGGGTCTGGAATTCCAACACCTTGCCATGGGATATATCCAGCTCCTGGGATAACAGGGTCTGCTCCTTCCCAGGAAAGTGTGAGGGGAAGGGAACAGCCACACCCTGCACTGTGTTAACCAGCCAGGGGGGTCCGTGGCTGACAGAAACTGAGATTGAGATCACCTCAGGTACATCCCCCAGCCAGGAGTCACTGAGTCTGGGAATAGTGAGTCAGCTCTTCCCATTCCCAACGCTGCTCTGCGTTTTCTTGCCGTGCCTTTTTATTTCAGTAGCTGAAGGGATTCCAGGATTAAACAGTCCTTCATGGCAGTGAAATAAAGTCGACTTTAAAGATCTATATCCTAAATAAAAGGCTTCCCGTTGGCACGTTGATGGATCTCTCCAGCAGGTTTTAAAGCCACTGGATTAGCACTGGTGCTAAAGAATAGCCTGAGAAAAAAAAAGGGAAGGTTAAAGTGTATCCGAAGTCTCTCGCTCATGTTTATAGCACAGTTTTATTACTGAAGGTAAGACGGATCGCTGGGCATTCCTCCAAATTCCTGGCAGTTCTCCCTTTGCAAGGCACTAATATTGGGATTAGCAGGGTGTTTGAAAGCCATTACCTTTCCTCACCTTCCTAATTGCTGGTTCTTCCGGGAGAGCGTGGAAAACTCCGGGCTCATAAAGGAGCCTCCTTATGCAACGTATGCAAAGTTGGATTTTGTTATCTGGTGGATTTATTGGAAGCTTTGTGTGCACAGTTTTTAGGGTCTGGATATAAATTTAGAGGATCTTTCTTTGGTTATTTCATCATGTTTAGGGTCACAGGTAGTGCCTAAGGGGGCTCCAGGAGAGCTGCAGAGGGACTGGGGACAAGGCCTGGAGGGACAGGACACAGGGAATGGCTTCCCACTGCCAGAGGGCAGGGATGGATGGGATATTGGGAAGGCATTCCTGCCTGTGAGGGTGGGCAGGCCCTGGCACAGGGTGCCCAGAGCAGCTGTGGCTGCCCCTGGATCCCTGGCAGTGTCCAAGGAATTGTGAGGTGGTGAGTGTGCTCTGTCAGACCCCCATGGCAAAGGTAACAAGGGACTCATGTCCCTCCAAGGAAAATCCTGGTCGCTGAGCACGAGGTGCCTTCCCTGCCTTCCACCTCTGGGCATTGAGTCCCTTCCCAGAGGCTCTGCATCCCCACGGGGTGTTTCTGTATGTGGGGCAGGGCTCGGCTCACGGGCTGTGGATTCCCACAGCATCTCCCCCGTGCCCATCCCAGATGTGACTGTCAGCTCCTTGCTTCCCATGCGGAGCCAAAGCCAGCAGGATGGAGACACCGGAGCTTCCTGCTCCCGGCTGCTCTCCTGGCCTGAGGTGGGGCTTAGCCAGGATGAGGCTGCTGCTACGGGGTTTTTAATCTGCCAAAGGTTTCCTGGCTTGCTTTCGCTCTCCTTGGATTTGTTCCCTTCAGGTCATTCCAAACCCATCCTGCCCTTTGCCGTGGGTTGGAGCTGCTCCTGCGAGGAACAAACATGGGGTAATGAAAAAAGCCTTTCATGAAGTACAAAGAAACCACAGGAGCTCCAAATTTATTGTGGGGTTTGATTTTTAAAGGCAAACCTTGAATAAATTAATAAATCAATTTGTAATAGTTCAGAAGGAATACTGAGATTCCTGCAGCTGAACATTAGGATCCTGGAATGGTTTGGGTTGGAAGCACCCTAAGGATCATCCCGTTCCACCCCTGGCATGGGCAGGGACACCTTCCATTAGCCCAGGTTACTCCAAGCCCTCTCCAACACTTCCAGGGATGGAGAGTCCACAGCTTTAGTTGCCCATGTGAATAAAAACTGGTCTTAGATTTCTGGCCTAGATTAAAACTGCTTTGTTTGGGGATAGAAGTGACTAAAGACTGGAATAAAATAGCAATTGGGATAGAAAAAACCCCTTCCAGCTGCTTCCATGCTGTTCGTCCCTTTTCATTAAACCCATCTCTCTTTGTTTACTCGCTTCTAAACATGGATAATTAAAATAAATTGGGCCTCTCCACGGCTCCAGCTCTGTACGTGGATTTGTGGAAATCCCCTCCAGTGCTGCCAGTGCCTTGGTGGGAGAGGGACCTGCCCTTCCCACAGGGGCCTGGAGGGATGGGACATGGGGAATGGCTTCCACTGCCAGAGGGCAGGCATGGGTGGGATATTGGGAAGGGATTCCTGGCTGGCACAGGGTGCCCAGAGCAGCTGTGGCTGCCCCTGGATCCCCGGTAGTGTCCCAGGCCAGGCTGGAATAACCTGGGACAGTGGAAGGTGTCCCTGCCCGTGACAGGGGGTGGAATGATACAATCCTTAAAGTCCCTTCCAATCGAAACTGTTCCATGATTCTAGGATTTTATGGAGGGAAATTGAGTGATGGATTTAAGGTCTTTCCTGGGTTGGGATTGGTGCGGTGGCCATGTCCAAGTGCTGCCTCTTCCCATTCCTGGCCATCCTGATGCTTTTCCGCATGGAAACCTGCTCTCTCCTGTTCCAGCTGGACAGGGAGGGAGTGCAGATCCAGGACAGAGTCCTTAAAGTGCCCCGAAAGGGAAAGCAGGAGGGAGCAAAGCCCCTCGTTCCTCGGAACGGGAAAGCTTTTCCTGCCATATGTTTTGAATGGAGCTGCTGTCCCAAATGCCAAGACGTGTTGAAGGATAGCTGGGTGTTTGGGGATGATTGTCCCATATTTGCAGCTTTCCAAGTTGCATTGTTGTTGAAAGTCTGCTGTGGGCTGTAAATATGTTCTGGAGCTGGGTAAAAATATCCCAATTACCATATTCCGAAGGACAACGACTGCCATGGTTGGATGCCTTCGGAAGCAGCGCAGGCTGTAAACAGGATGTGCTGGGCCCCAGTCGTGCGGTTCTGCCGCCGTGGCCGTCGCAGGAGCTCAGCAGCTTCCCTGGATCACTGCTGGGTTATCCCTGGATCCCCTGCACCCACGCTTTGGGAAGCTCTGCGGAGCTGCCCCCAGAGCCTTGGTGTGGGCTCGGGGCCGGGTTGGCTCAGCAGAGCCAGTGCTGTGAGGGGAGAAGGCTGAGTTTCCCCCAGGTCCTGCAGGAAAGCCCCTGTGATTCAGAGCTCACCCCTGGGGCAGAGGGCGGCTGAAGAGGAACCGTCTCCAGACAGGGTGGGCGGAAAGTTTCCACCTCTTGAGCTTGGGCTTGGTTTGCACTCGGCACTGTCGAGGTGAGTGACAGGGACAAATATTCCAGCGGGGTCCTACAACGTATTCCAGGGAGATGTGGCTGAATTTATCCTTCCGTGGTGGAGGGACGTCATTTATTCCTTTCAGAAGACACTTCTAAGGATAATTTAGTTCTTAATGACCCGTCGGTTGAAAAAGTACAGAATGTGCTCCAAACACCTTGGAGAAAGCCAGGGCCTCTTCCCAGCTGGAATTCCTGCAGCGTTCTCTGATTTAGGAAGATGACTTGAGGGATGATCTAAAGCCAGCAGGTTTCCGGTAAAGTGCCCCAACTTGTCCTTAGTGCAGCCATGGGCCCTGTGTCCAGCCAGGAGGGTGAGACATGGAAGCATTTCCATCTCCCCCTTCCAGGTGGTTTCTTAGGATCCCCAGTTTTAATGAGTTCCCTCAGCAAGGAGTTATTGCCTTCTGGGAACAGGCTGGAGCTCTGGAAGTTTCTGTGGAGCATATGGGCAGGTTGAAAGGGAGCAGATGCTGCTGGAGCAAAGGGCAGAGCTCAGAGGTAGGAGATGAAGAAGCCTTCAAGGGCCCCTCGCTCCGTGAGTTTTCCGTACAAAATCAAACGCCGGCATTACGGAAGCGATCCCTGGCAGAGGCTTCAAGGGCTGCAGTCATAGCTCAGCTGTTCTCGGGAGAGGGAAAGTTTTCCAAAAGTGCCAGAGAATTTCTCAGGCTTCCATTCGAGTGAGTGCTGGGGAGTCGTGGTGCCTTAGAGGAGGCCAGGGAAAAGGCCCAGGAGTCTGGATCCGAGGAAGCTGGGCCCAGGGAAGGGCAAGGGGCAGCTGTGCGGGTGTTGAGGCTGGAAGAGGCTTTGCAGGTACATTTGGGTATAACCTTGGAACAGGTTGTGGATGTCTTTCCATCCCTGGAAGTGTCCCAGGCCAGGCTGGGCAGGGCTTGGAGCAACCTGGGATAGTGGAAGATGTCCCTGCCCATGGCAAGGGGTGGAATGGGATGATCCCCGAGATCCCTTCCAACCCAAACCATTCTGGGACTGATGATTCCCTTTGGCATTCACTATTATCCTGTAAGAAGAGCAGAAGTGCTTGAGGAAAGGAATGAAATCCTAGTGAACTCCTGAGGCTGGGAGGTTCCCTCGGTGATTCCTTCGGGAAGGAGCGGGTGTGGAGGCACCATGTCCCTGTTGGTGGCTGGATGCCCAGGACAGATCCTCCCCAGGGAGCACGGCTCCTGCCAGCCCTACCTGTGCCCAGCTCCATGTGTATCCTGAGGAGGGGAACGCTGAGAGAGAACTGCTGGCTCTGCGGGGCGGGAGCGCTTTGTGTGTCCCACGGTGATGAATTAATCCGTGTTCTCCGTGCTCGCGCGGAGCGCGATGAATTCATTTGGCATTCATGGGCATGTCAGGCTTTTTTTATCCTCGTTTCAGCCTTTCTGTTACAAAGCACAATTAGTTGGGAGACACTTGGAGCATTACACATCCCCGTCGGATGTCACCCGCGCCGCTCCCGCGGCTGGATGTTCCCATTCCAGTCTTGTGTTCCTGCTCTGGAGAGGGCTGGGGGCAGCGGGAATTTCCACTTGGTACGGCACCAGCTTTACAAGTGGCCATTCCTCTTCTCCTTCCCTCTTCCTTCTCTCCTCTCCAGACCTGATCCGACGCCGAGGGTGTCATGTGTGCCTGAGTTTCCATTTGCTTTCCCATGGGTATCCATAAATCTGCGGCTTGGCAGAAGGTCTGTGAGCAGCTCCAAAGGGTGGGAGCCATTCCCTCAAAGATCCAGGGAAGCTTTGGGGGAGAAAAATAGGGATTTTTTTGTTGATGTTGGAAATGCCCTCTGAGACCATGGAGTGGCACCAGCACTGCCAAGGCCATGTCCCCAAGTGCCACATCCACACAGCTTTAAATCCCTCCAGGAATGGGGGCTCCACCAGTGGCAGGGCTGGACAGCCCTCTCCATGAGGAAATGTCCCCTGACACCCAGCCTGAGCCTCCCCTGGCACAGCGTGAAGCCCCTTCCTCTGCTCCTGTCCCTGTTCCCTGGGAGCAGAGCCTGATCCCCACCTGGTTCCGCTCTCCTGTCAGGGAGTTGTGCAGGGCAAGGGAATAAACGGGAGAGAGGAATACGACATTATTCCAAGTTGGAATTCTGTGGTGAAATGATTTTCTCTTCCACATCCGGGAGCGTTTTGTTTGTAGCATCATCGCAGTGTTTTATCACGTGGGTGCGTCTCCCAGAACATCCGAATGTTGCGCTGCGTTCTGATGTTCCTCTACAGCTCCTGCTTTCACAGGCTCCCCAAGCTACAGAAATTTGGGAATTTATTTATTCTGAAGCTCAGTGCAGATTTCTCCCAGCAAGGAGCAAAACAAGGCTAAAATAAGAAAGTCCCCTTTGACCTTTGGGGTCAGGAGCCCTCTCAGCCATCCCAGTGTTCCACACCAGCAACCACGGGATGCTTTGGGCTGGAAGGGTTTTCAAGGGGCTGGGACACCTCCCACTATTCCAGGTTGCTCCAAGCCCATCCAGCGTGGCCTTGGACGCTGCCAGGAGCAGCCACAGCCTCCCGCAGGAGGTGCAGAGAGCGAGCAGGTGCCTGCTGGCCTTGGGAAGAGCAGATGAAAGGCTGGAATGATGGGATGGAGCAGCGCTGGGAGAGCTGTGTCCCTGCAACACAAAGTCTATGTCCTGGAAAATAGCTGTGTTTGGCTCCTGGGACAATGTGGGGAATTATGAGCTCACCCCCCGCAGCACAATGGAATTCTTTGTTGGGAATACGGCATCAGGAACAGTTCAGGTTTGTTTACACTGCTGCTGTTTCAGAGTGGTGTCTCCAACTCTCCATGGATATTTGTGGAAGCTTCGGAAATTCAGGCAGAAAATGAAATGCCTGTTTGATTCCAGAAATGAATTTCCCAAGTATTTGAGGCCTTCATCCCGTCCTTCTTCCACATCACCTCCCTGCCTGTTGTTTTGGGCTTTTCTTCTCATGTCCTGATGATATTTAGAGCAAAACCTTCAAAAAAAGATTGGATCAATGGATGTGCATTTTAAATTTTCCAGTCCTTTAGCTTATCAAATATCCAGGTTTCTTCTTCCCTTGATCTTCCTCTTTAATCCTTCTTCTGTATTTTGTTGAGCTTGGTTTTTTCATGTAGTTTTTCAGCCTAATACTCGGATAAATCCAAGTTCTTTTGAAGAGCAAAACAGCAGGAAAGGTCTCAATCCACCAACCAGGCGTGTTGAAATTAATTGGGATTAGCAGGCCCAGTTTAAGGTGTTTTGGGAAGCAGCAATCCCAAAGTGTCTGTTTATCATGCTGGAATATGATAATAATCAGCAGGCTCGGATCTCCCCCACCCTCCTTGGATTTGATGCAATTCCTGCAAATCCCATGGTGATTTTTGGGGTCATCTTGTTCCAGGCTGCCCACAGAAGCTGTGCCTGCCCCCTCACTGGAAGTGTTCTGGCTTGGATGGGGCTTGGAGCAGCCTGGGATCGTGGATTCCATGGAATGAGATGATCTTTGAGGTCCTTCCTAACCCATGACTGGATGATTCTTTAAGTCCCACCTTATTTATCCCAAATTTCCTGACGAGAATTCCCAAATCTGCCCATGGCTTATTGGAACATCCCATTGCCTGATGCTCGTGGTTAAATGAGGCGGATTTCCAGCAGCTGATCCCGAAGTGTTGGAGTTTATTGGGATTAATCCAAGCTCTGAGAGTAAGGCACCAGGGAATTTTTGCCCTGACTTTGGTGCCATCGGGGTTTCGCTGCCTTAATGTAATCCAGCCCTGGAGAGGCCATAAGAAATGCCTGGAATTAGGTTTAGGAGCTTCCAAACGTTCCGGATCATCCGTTTCCATGGGCAGGGAACCTTCCACTAAACCAGGGGATCTGGAAGGTCTCTCCCAACCTTAACAGTGATTCCATGACCTTGTGAAGCTCTCGATATCCCAGCTGACAATTTAGGATGTTGCAAAAATCCCGCTTTTTCCTCCAGCTGGAGCATGCTTTGTGTCTGGATCCGTGTCTTTGCCTTCTTTCCCTCTGGAGCTCAGCTAAGCTGGAGTGGTTGGAAACAATAACTCCATGTGGGGCTCCGATGGAGGAATGAGATAATCCAGCCGGGTTCCTTAAGGGGCTGGATCTTGGGGCTTTTCTCGGGAAGCATTAAAGCCGGAGCCGCCTTCTCTGCCAATCCCCAAAGATTGTTTTAATGAGAACTAAAGGGCCTTTTTCCAATTACCAGGGAATAACTGGATTAAGTTCCTGGGTTATGTCAACCTGCTTGGATTTGATTACGGAGAAAGAAATGGATTTATCCGTCAGGGTTACTTCATTAGGGCTCCTCATTGATGCTTCGCAGAGGGTCGGGAGCAGTTGGCACTTTTCGGGTGAAATACCAGGAAAATTGGGAGGCGGCTGGGATGCGACTCCCGGAGATGCAGCGCCATTCCCGGCCTGTCCCGTTCCGAGGGAGGGCAGGGATCCGCGGGGCACTGGGAGGGAGTCCCTCCTCTGAGGGCACAGCTCCCTGCAGAAGCTGTGGCTGCCCCATCCCTGGATGTGTTGGAGCACCCGGCTCTGGTGGGAGGTTCCCTGCCCGTGCAGACTGGACTTGGACAATCTCTGAAATCCCTTCCAGCCCAAGGCGTTCCGTGGTTCTGTCGTGCATTTCCTCCCAGTGCCACTGGAAATGGACCGCAGAGCCGTGTTCCTGAGGGCTGAGCCCTTCTGCTCCCGGCCGGATTTTGGGAGCTCTGCTCCGGGGTGGGACGCTGCCCCTCAGAACCGATGGGGTAATATCCCGTGATTTTGAGTGGGAGACGGATCGGGGCTCCCCAGAGTTAATTGCCTGTTACATAACACAACTGATTTTTAAAAATCTGCCTAATTAACCTAATGGAATGGTTGATCGGATCTGTCAGGTAAATGATCCACAGTTTCTTTCCCTTTTTTTTTTCCTGGAGCTTAATTAAATATTTACCTCCGAGTGTCTCGTGCTATTAACGTGTTCATCTGTTATGGAGAGAATAGAATTCCTAATTGGGGGAAAGAATTAAACTCCATGAATGTGTCAGGTTTGGAATCTTGGAAATCCTCCGGATTCAGTCACAGCACCCAGATTTTAAGTGCTCATGAGCTCTTCTGTTCCTCCAGCTGGAATTCCCACTGATCCTAGGACCTGGATGGGTCTAGCATAAAAAGAGAATGGGTTTAAGCGGTGGGGCCCAGTCCATCCGTGTTTGCCCAGGGAAGTGTTCCAGGCCAGGTGGGACAGGGCTTGGAGCACCCTGGGACAGTGGAAGGTGTCCCTGCCCGTGGCAGGGGGTGGAACTGGTTGATCCTTAAAAACCCTTCTATCCCAAACTATTCAGTGAAAAATAGAGCAGGAATATTGGGAATGGCCTGTTGTGTGCAGGGATGTGGCCCAGCCCTCCTGCATTCCTTGGGTGATGCCCGAGGGCAAAAAACACATCCTGGACTTCCAGTTCCAGCTTTGTCCTGTTTGAGGTGTTTGTCAATCCCTGTTTTCTGCTGGAGACTCGGGAAAGATGGGAGCTGTTTCACTGAAGTCAGTCACTTTGGAGCCAGGCAGGAATTCTGCTGCTCAGACCTCAGGATTCCTGAGGGTCCGGCTCCTTCCCGCCGTGAATTTCAATGAGTTCATTTAAGCCGGGGGTCAGGAGCCACTTCCCGGCCTCGGCTCCTCGTGCCTGGCTCTTAATTAAAGGCACCAGGAGATTAATTTGAAGCGTTAATTTCCCAGTGCCCTCACAAAAGGCGGGAATGATTTCCACGAAGCCTAAAGAACTTTTTTGTCCCCAGATGTAGAAGACAGAACTAGCTCAGGGTCCTGGGGGAATGCAGGACATCCGAGTCCATCCCGGGTAAGTAGAATCTAATCTTTATCCCCCAGCCACGCTTCCTGCAGATGGAAACGTGCAGTCCTCGGGGTGAGCCGGCCTCGGAGCATGCGGAAAAGCTGGCCTGGGAACTTGGATTCTCATTAAAATGGCTTCTTTTAATGGTTTAGTATTCAAACCTGAGCCTGACTGGGGGTTTGGCTCTGCGAGAGCTGAGCGAGGGGAAGGTGTCCCTGCCCACAGAATGGGTTGGAATGAGATGATCCATAAGGTCCCTTCCAACACAAACCATTCCACGATTCCACAGATTCTATGAGTATTAATTAACTGTTTATTGCTGGGGTCTATCAGCCCCCCCACCCCAAAGCACAGGTGGAGCAGAGGCTGCTTCCCAGTGTTTCTGCAGTTGGATTTTTAGGGATTTTTGGGGATTGGAGGTGTTCCCAAGCCTGAGGAGAGGGCCAGCACCCATTCCTGTGCCGGGGCTTGCATTCCGTGACCAAGCTGGAGAGGGGACACCAAGGTTGTCACTGGAGCAGCCGCATCCCTGCCCTTCCCACCTCAGCCACTGCAGTGTGGGTTCAGACCCTTCTCCTTGTTCGTGGCTGGAATTTGGGGGATTTTGGTACATACCCCTGAGCATTTGGCCATCCCAGCCCCAGCCCAGCCCGCCTGTGCTCCGGGCTGGAATGGGGCATGGCCATCTCCGTGCTCCCTGTGCAGGAGGGTATTCCCGGGGGGAATGCAGCTTCGGAGCCGCTCTCTGGCTCGAGTTTGCTGGGATTCGTGAGACAGCTGGGCCCAGTCACTTCAATTGTGCCTGTGGACAGTTATCCACATTTTTTCGACACCTCGGCATCGGGATGCCTTGGTGGGAAGAGCAGCTTTTCCAGCAGCACAGCTGGATCCTCCCGAGCTGCTGCCAGCCCGGAGCAGCTCCATGGAAGCAGCCCCACTTCCTGGCCGGAGCGTCCCGGCAGCCCCGTTCCCAACTGGAGCATCCCAGCTCTGCCCAGCCGGCTCCCAGCTGGAGCTTCCCAGGCTGCCCTTCCTTCCTCCAGGCTGGGCACGGCTCGTGCGTCAGCGCCGCTGATTGTTCCCTGGTTATTCCCTATAAACACATGGAGCACGCTTAGGCCGGGCTAAAGTGCCTTCCTTGTGCCCTCATTTAAATTTGCTTCAACTGCTTCTTCATTGTTTCCCGATTAACTTGAAGGATCAGGACTCTGGCGCTGCGGGCCCTGGGATGGCGAGGAAGAGCAGGGTTCCCGTCCTCATCCCCTCCTCATCCTCAATCCATGTCCTTTCCCTCGGGGCAGCCAAAGGAGATCCCTCATTTCCCCCAACCCTGCCTGCGAGGAAGGAATCCCAGCACCTTTTCTTCTTCCATCCTGCTTTGCATCCCTGACGTCATTCCTGCTTCCATCTGTCAGTTTGATTTTCCTGCCCTTTTTCTTCCCCTTGACACTTGTATTGCTTCCGAGGGAAAAATGTTTTGAAAAGGAAATTGGGAATTGGCACACACCAATTATTTCTGCCTCCAAACCCCTGAATGAAGTTGGGAGATAGAAAGAAAGGGAGCACGAGCCTGGGAAGGATTCGGGAATTTGAATCGAGGCTGGGCATTAAGTCGTGGAATTATTCCACAAACAGCCTGACCTCGCTTTTTCCTGCTGGAATGGCATTTCCACAGCGGGAGACTCTGTTTCTCCGGAGGCTTTCTTCCATGTTTTAAGCAGGAGGACTCTTCGGAGAGGGTTTTGTGCTGATCTGCCCTGCACAGAATTTCAGGAACATCATCCCAGGCCTCCATTCAGGATTCTCTTTCTAATGAACTGAACATTGGAAACAGCACTGAAAACCCTCTGGAATGTGTCATTCCAGGCAATCAGCAGGGAAAAAACCAAGGGAATGATGTTTCTTAGAGCAGGCTTCAAATCGAGTAGGGAATTCTGGACTTTTGGTTGGGAGTATGCTGTTCCAAGGTGTAAAATTGTGTTTTTTCCCCGATTTCTTGCCAGAACTATGGAGATGGGACTCACTATGACCACGTGACGAGCAGAGACCTCGGCTCACATGACAATCTCTCTCCTCCCTTTGTCAATTCCAGAATACAAAGTAAGAACATGGACTTTCCTCCCTTCCGGGGGTGGGGGAAGTGGGATCAATGGACTAGAAATCAAATCCAGGGGGCTTCGAGCCCTCATCCTCATTTTTTGGGCTTGGCGTGAGGGTGGCAACAAGGACTTCTCTCAATTTTCCATTTTTTTAAGGTGTGAAAAATGTGCTGTGATGACATTTGTTATTTTATATCCATTTTAGCTGTATTTTAGCTGTATTTTATACCTATAATTGTGTTTTCTTGCTGGATTTGTAATACAAAATTAAGTTTGGCTTTTTCCTTGGACACACTTGGAACGGGATTTTTAAAGCAGGAAAAGCTTTTTGAAATCCTAATGAATACATTCCAAAGGGAACAGAGCAATAAATGGTGGGGGACACCGGGAATGTTGTTTGGAGTGGGAGAGATGGTGCCTGGAGGTGTCCAAGGAACTCAGGGCTGGGTGACACGGTGGGGATCGATGATCCTGGAGATCTTTTCCAGCTGGAATGATCCCGGGGTTCTGTGCTAAAGGTTTGGACACCCCGTGATTATTTATGAGGGAGCCATCACTCCGTTCTTTAATTAAGGTTGATTAATGAGTTTGATTAAAGTAAATAAATGATGTCAAAATATTGGTCATGCTCAGGCTGGGCCAAGATCCTGCCCGTGCTCCATCCGTGAGCGGAGCAAACGCGTCCCTTTCGAGGCCTGAGCGCGCTCCAAGGAAAACACGGAGCTGTGGCTGCGATACATCATTCCTCAGCTCTAATGTGCATCCCTCACCCCAGCGTTGGGAAATACTGGGAGTTGTTGGACGCTGTTGGAGCTTGTAGCCGTCCGTACGGATTCCCGGCCAAAGCGTGGTTACAACAGTTTGTGAAGGGTTGGGAGAAGCCAAGGAAAGCATGGAAATGTCAGCACTCCCTCCTGCGCTCCTGCCACGGGGCTTAGGGAGTGCACGGGGACCCAGGGACAGCCACTGCTGCTTCCCAGGTCAGCCTTCCCTGGAGTCTGAGGGCTTGGAGGTGTCCCTCCCTCCTCTGCCTGCCACTGCAGTCCAGAAAAGTCCCGCTCCTGGCTTTGCCAGTTTGAAGGAAAACACTGTTTGCCTTTGGTTTAAGGAATAATTGGCTTGTAAAAACACAGCTGGAGGCACCTGGGCAAGGTAATAAGGATCCAGGATTCCAGAGTTGCTGATAAGGAATTTGGGAAGTCCTTGATGTTTCTCCAGGGTCTCGTTCCATGCCCTCAGAGGGGTTTTCCCAGCCGTGGCTCCTTGTGGAAGTGGGATGGCTGCAGCACCACCCAGGGCCTGGGCTGGGAGATTGTGATGCCGTGTGGGAATGGCAGTGGGAATGGGAATGGGAACGGCAATGGCAGTGGCAATGGCAATGGCAATGGGAACGGGAATGGCAATGGCAATGGCAATGGGAACGGGAATGGCAATGGCAATGGCAATGGGAACGGGAATGGCAATGGCAATGGCAATGGGAACGGGAATGGCAATGGCAATGGCAATGGGAACGGGAATGGCAATGGCAATGGCAATGGCAGTGGCAGTGGCAGTGGCAATGGGAATGGGAACAGTAATGGCAACGGCAATGGGAACAGTAATGGCAATGGCAATGGGAACGGGAATGGCAATGGCAATGGCAATGGCAATGGGAGTGGCAATGGTAACGGGAATGGCAGTGGCAATGGCAATGGCAATGGGAGTGGCAATGGTAACGGGAATGGCAGTGGCAATGG
>VZTG01001543.1:155711-171529 GCA_013397845.1 Melanocharis versteri
CCCTGGAGAAATCCATCCCCGTGCTCCCGCTCCCGGCGCGGGCTGGGAACGGGAGGAGCATCAGCCGCAGAAAGTTTGGGGGGATTCGGCGCGAGCCGTCGGGAAATTTGGGGGATTATTTCCCTTTTCCCTGTTTTTTTTTCCTTTTGCCCCAAAACTGCTGATCGGCTCCTGGCATTCTGATGGCTAATTATGCATCGGAGAGCTTCGACAGCTGCATTCATCATCATAAAATGTAATAATTAATGACATTCCAACAAAGAAAAATATGCAAATGAGAACTCATTAGCATTTTCATATTCAGCTTTGATAATGCTTTTGCTGACAAGGTTGTAATTAATGAAAATTCATGTCGCAGTCAGGAGATTGGATCGGTTTCATTCCGCTCACAATTCCCAAATGCTTGCATTATGGAAAATCGGCGGCTCTGCCAACTTTTTCAGGGAAGAAAAAAACACACACACACACTAAAAGCACCAGATGCAAATGAAGGGGAGGGAGCCGTTAACTCCTTCCAGCCCTGGCCCCCTCCCAAAAAAAAGCAGGGAAGAAAAACAACCCCGGTTCCACGCACCGGCAGCAGGGACACAGGAATTTCGGGAAAACTTTTCCGCTCTCTAAATTCCCTTTGATTGCAAGCGCTGCCGGGCTCTGCTCTCTCCCAGCGTTATCCCGTTAATTCTGCGATTGTTTGTGCATCCGCGGATCCCTGGATTCCTCGTGCCTGGGCAGATGCGTGGGCCTGGAGAGCGGGATCCATCCCGGCTGCTCCTGCTCCTTGCTCCCGGCATTCCCAGCCGCTCCAGGGATTCCCCGTTCTCCGCTCGGCCCGAGCCGGAGCCCGAGCCCGAGCCGGAGCCCGAACCGGAGCCCGAACCGGAGCCCGGAGCGGGGCCGCTGCAGCCGGGCGCTCCCGGGAGAGCCCGGAGCGGGGATCGGGAGAGCCCGGAGCGGGGATTGGGGGAGCGGGGATCGGGGAGCCGGTGCTCCCGGGAGAGCCCGGAGCGGGGATCGGGAGAGCCCGGAGCGGGGATCGGGGGAGCGGCCGCTCCCTGTGCTGCCGGCGCGGCTCCCGAGGAAGGAAGGGCGGAGAGCCTGGAATGTGAATTCCCGGCCCTGGCACCGCTCCGGTGTCCCTTCACCCCAGCCCAGCGTCCCGGTGGGAATGGCAAGGTGACGCTGCTCCAGGGATGTGTCTGATCCGGGGCGATTCCACAATTCCTGGGCCCGGGCAAAGACTTTCCCTCTCCTTTCCCTGCCCGCCGGCTCTTCCTGCATCCGTTCTTCCCGAAGAATTGGATCTTTTAGGGACTTTCGGTAGCTCGCACTTAGGAACTGGATTTATATTTCGGTATAAAAGCATTGATGGGTTTGAATGATCCGGGTTTATTTTTTGGGATAATTTCCTTTGGGATGGGCAGGATGCCCAGGCAGATGGTGCAATGGCACCTGTAAGCAATCGGAATAGATCCGTTCATCCCGACGTTCCTGGGAGCTTTTCAATTCCCTTCTCCACAGAACAACTGGGACTGGGGCTTTTTCCCCCCCAGTTCCATGGGTTTGGGCTCAGCGCTAAAAATCCGGGATGTAAAAAGGGTTGAAACAGCATCAGCTGAAATGTTAGGATAGTTTTAATTAAAAAAAAAAAAAACAAACTGGGAATGAGGAGGGATAAAAGAAATTAAAACCACATTTATTTGTTTGGACACAAAATTTTTTCATTTTTGAAAATTCAAAATTTGGATAAAAAAGCCAACAAGATAAAAAAACCAAATTCCCAATTTTGTGAGGAATATGTTGGAATATATCGTAGCTCTTCCATGGGGAACGTGGCTTTGGGAAGCTGGGAATATATTTCCTGTACGTTCCAGCTCATCCTTGTTTTCTACCAGTGAGGAACTTGGCTTTGCCTTGGGAAGGGCTGGAAAAACAGTCCCAGCCTCTTGGAGCAGGAGTGAGGTGAGAAGTATTGGGATTTTATTCCCCAGAAAACTGGGAATGCATTACCGAACCTAAATAAATATCCCACAAGCTCCCTCCAAAAAGTCCTTAAGAATATTCTGATGGTTTTCCATGGGAAGAATGGAATAAAACCATGGTCATTTAATTTACTTTATTTTATTGAAATGAATGGAATTGAAGTTCTGGGGAATGGGAAGCGATGGGATGTGGAAAGGATAAAACACCAGGGCTGTAGTCTCTCCCTCTGGTCTGGGATTTTGGCACGCGGCGGTTCTCGGCCGCTCCCGCGTGCCCGGGAGGGAGGCTGGCATCCACGGCCGTGTCCCGCGTGCCCTGGCACATTCCCGGGGGCCCGGGGAGCGGGGAAGCTCCTCGGATCCGGTTTTACACAGACTTTTTCATTGGGAATTAGATCCTTGGTCGGAATTCCATCGGGGAATCTCCAGCATTTTAGCTGGATTTCTCTTTTCTCCTCCTTTTCTGCTTCAGGTATTGGGCTCATTGGATAAGCAGGGGAGAAAATCATGGAGCAGGGAGTTCATTCCATGATCCTGCAATATTTAGGATATTCCCTGGGCCTGTGCAAATCCTCTCTTAAAGAAAACATCCCTTTCCAAGGGTTTTTCCTCCCGGTGCTGCCAGCCCAGAGGCGCAGCCATGGAATATTTTCAGGAGCTATAATCTATTTGGGATGGACCCAGTTAAACAATAAATCGTTTGGAATGTAATTCCTGGGAGATCTGGGAGGGGAAACACTGAAATCTCGGCTAAAATAAAATAAACTTCCATGTGCAGCATCCCAAGGAAGGTTTTCCAGGAGGTTTTCCCATGGCAGAGCCAAGGATGACCATGATCCCAAATCAAAGCCAGTTGTGGCTTCCCAAAAATATGGGAATGTCAGTGGGATTCTTTTCCTTAGTATTTCCTTACAAGGAATGACAACAGAGAAATCCGTTATTTTGGAATATTAAATTCTTCCTGCCAAAAGTCCAAATGGAAAAATTCCTTAAGGCGGAAGAGTAATTGTTTAATAAAGCTTTTAATAAATATTTAATAATTCTTTAATAAAGCCACTCTTATCCCTAATTTTTTTTAAAAAACCCCAATTTCCTGAAATTTGGAAATAAATCCCTGTTTTAACTTGGATTCTCGTCCCAAAGCATCAATTGGCTGTGTAGACAATGGGCTTTTCCAAGGATCGCCTTGGTTCTCCATGACACAATTCCCAGTATTCCCCAGAGCCTTCATCCCTGGAAGGGAGTCCTGGCACAAACCAGGAGGAAGGGAGGAATCTGGGAAACTCCTGGCTCTAAGCCTTAAAAATAGTGGGGAAGTTGCTCCTGAACCAGTTTGTGGAAGTGCTTCCGTTCTCTTCCACGGAAGAGATTTTCCACAGGGAATTCTGGCAGCACTGGTTCCTGTTTTCAGCACCAAATCCTTGCAGAACTTCATTAGAGGTGGCTCATTTGCATATTTTTCCCTTCTAATTGGCCCGTTTGTTATCGATGCCAGTCAGGATCCATCTCCATAGGGGTGGGGAATCCAGAATTCCCGGTCCCTGCGGAGCGGGGCATTGGGAAACCCTCGCCAGTGCCACCACTGGATGGATTCGGGCTGCTGGGAGCGCCGGGGCTCCAGCGCCATCTCCAGAGGTCACGGAGTCATGGATCTGCGGGGTGGAGATCTTCGGGATCAGCAGGGCCGCTCCCGTGCCATGGGGAATTGTTTGGGGCTCCAAAGGGAAACTCCTCCGTCTCAGGGGGGTGACGTTCCCCTGGAGCTCATCCCCGGGCTTTGGGAATGGGGTGTCATTCCCCTGGAGCTCATCCTTGGGGCTTTGGGAATGGGCATTTGGGAATGGGGTGACATTCCTGCTGGCTTTGGGAATGGGCATTTGGGAATGGGGTGACATTCCTGCTGGCTTTGGGAATGGGCATTTGGGAATGGGGTGACATTCCTGCTGGCTTTGGGGCCATTTCCTCCTTTGCCATCAGCCTGCCTTTCCCTGTGCTCTCTGAGAGTGGAGTCATGGAATGGTTTGGGTTAGAAGGTATCCTAAGGATCATCCAGTTCCAATCCCACTCCATGGGAAGGGAGACATTCCACTATCCCATGTCGCTCCAAGATCCTTGTTAGCCTTGTTAGCCTTGTTTTTATGCTTGTCAATAACGGGAATATCCCAGATTTAGCGGATTTCTGGGCATAAAAATGCCTTGAGCCGGAGTGCAGTGCTACGTAAATCCCGAAGTTTTTGGGGACAGTAATTCCAGGGAGCCAGCTGCTCACCTGGTCAGGCAGGAGGAGGCTGTGGAAAACCCGGAAAGGCTCCCGACTGGAATGGCAGTCCCTGGAAGTGCGGTCTGCAGTCAGAGCCCTTAATTGTGATGCATTTGCGGAGCTGCCGCTGCAGCGCCGGGCCTGCTCCGGTGCCATATGGTCTCCCATGGAACATTTAACTTGTCAGCTATAATGGATTGGCCTGGAAGCAGATTGGTGCTCGGAGCGCCCGGCTCCTTCCTCGCCTTGCGCTCGGAGCTGCGGGCTGCGCGATGAACGATTGGCATGGAGATGGGCACGGGAGCCGCCGCTGATTCCCCCGGAGAGGGTGACCTATATGCCGTGGAATTTTCCCGGGCATTATCCCGTCACTGACCCTGGCAGGCTGCACGTCAGATCCGTTTAAATCGGCCCGTGCTGAACAGATTGTGCCAGTGGCTGGCAGTGGGGAGCTCGGGGATGCTAAAGCCTCGGAGTTCCTGCTCCTCGTGCCGGCCGAGGGATGGGCGCTGTTCATGGGACCGGAGCTGCCCCGCGGGGAATTCAGGGATGCAGAACTTCCCCAAACACGGGCGTTCTGGGATCAGGAGCTCGAGAGCTGCTGCTCCGCGGTGTAAAGGGGCCGTGGGGCTGGGAGCAGTGGTTTCCACGGATGGGGCAGGATAGGGAGCTCCCGTCGGCTCTGCGGTTGCTGGAAGAGGCACTGGATGCGTCTCCGTGGGGCTTCAGGAAGTCCCGGAACGCTTTGGGCTGGAAGGGATTTAAGGATCATCCACCACCACCCCCTGCCACGGGCAGGGACACCTCCCACTCTCCCGGGTTTTCCAGCCTGGCCTTGGGCACTGCCAGGGATCCAGGGGCAGCCACAGCTGCTCTGGGAATTCCATCCCAGCCAGGAATTCCTTCCCACTATCCCATCCATCCCTACCCTCTGGCAGTGGGAGCCATTCCCTGCCTCCTGTCCCTCCGTGCCTTGTCCCCAGCCCCTCTCCTTGTTCGGAGGTGTTGGGGAGCGTGTGTGCTGCTGCTGGGGCTCTGCGTGGATTCTCAGCCCAGAGAGATCCCCAGATATTTGGGAAGTGTCAGTTCTCCTGCGGGAAGGCCGGGTTGGGGTGTGTGTGCCCTCTGCTGGAATGGCTGATTGGGGATAATGGGGAATTCCATGTTACTGGGCATTAGCCACGTCATTCCTGCTGTTTGCCCAACCCTGGCAGCCTTGGAGTTTGCTGTGTCCCCTTAGAAGATTCAAACAGTTGTTTTTTGCAGTCAAAATGAGAACAAAAATCAGTGTTTTGAGGTGGAATTTTACGGGATGAGGAATGCGTGGAGTAAATAGAACTTGGGTAGGAATTAATAACGGAGCCTTTACTCTCTGTGGGAGGATTGGTTCTGTTTCTTTAGGAATATCTAAGGGATGGTGCTGTGCATTCCCAGGAGTGGTGGCCATTCCAGGTGCTGCCATCCCTGGTGCCACGGAATCCTGGCATCTGGGAATGGTTTGGTGGGAAGGGACCTTAAGGAGCACTCATCCCAACCTCCTGCTGTGGGCTGGAATCTTCCATGAGAAAGGGTCTCTGAGCACTCTGCTCCTTCCGAAGTCCCACGGTGGCCTGGCGTGGGTGCCTTCAGGAAAGGACATTCCTGGATGTTGTGTCCGGGTGCCCACTGATCCCAGATCTGCTCCGTAGCCTCTGGATCTCTTTATCCATTTCTGGTGTGGGTTTTTGGGCACTGTCCCAAGCTTCACGCTCCCTTTGGATCCCATGGCTTTGGATCCTTCTGTGCCTCGGTTTGGAGCGTCCTGGTGAATTCGCAGGTTTCCAGCTCCGTGATAAAGGTCTGCACAAACAGAGGGATCGCTGTGGGGTGCTCCCATCCCAATCCCCCTCGGAGGCCTGGCTGGGACAGACCGCTCTCCATCCGGTCCCTCGGTGTTCCTTCGGGCTGCAGTGTGCTTACAGCGCGTTCTTATCTTGGGTTTTTGTGGGAATCTTGTTCCTCTTTATTATTGAAATCCTCGTATTCACCAACACCTCGGATTTTCCTTCGATTCCGTTTTCCCGTGCCCCTTTTCCCTCCCCAGCCCATTTTCCCTATTATATTCCAAGGACAAGAAGGGTGACACACGATAAATGGGTTTCCTTGGAGTTTTTGCTGCTCTCCCAACAATATTTCCAGGTGTTCGGGCTGTTCACTCATTATCTCCCAGAGCCTGAAATTCCACAACATCCGCAAGGAAAAGGAGCCGAAGGATGCTCATGGAATCGCTCCAAATCAGGGATTGTCTCCCAAAATTGTTCTTCCCGTCGCGGCATCTCTGTGTGGCCGCGGGCCCCAGGAGCATCCCACGGCTCCAAGGAATTTTCAGCTTCCTCCCCTCGTTAAATATCCATATTCTCCCATCAGCCTGGGAAGAAACAGGCGTTTTGTTTCAATAAATCCCTAATTTAATTAGGGAAGTTTATTATTCCGCCCGCAATTAGCGCGTGGATTTGATATCCAGCTTATTAATCCCTGGAATGTCACGGACTGTGGTGCTGCCTATGGAATGGTGACACACGGGGCAGCTTCCCTTAATCTTTCCCTTTGGATCTCCTGTTGCAGGGATTGAGATCAGGGATACGAAATATCCCTGTGGAATGTTCCTGGAGTGGGGAATATGAGGGCGGGGTGGATGGATCCCATCCGGTCCCTGAGCCCCGCGGGGAGGCCGGGCCGGTGGCGGGTGGGAGCCCTTCCCGCGGGCACCTGGGCGCAGGGAGCGGCAGGAAGGGGTCCTGGCAGGTGTGGGATGAGGTTTCCCTGCCGCAGCCCCGCGCCCAGCCCGATTCCCGATCCCCGGTTCCCGGTTCCCGGTCTGACCGGCCCGGCTCCGCGGCTTTGTTTCCGCTGGGCTCCGGCTCCGTGTCCTTGGCCTCTGATGGCGCGGCTGGCAGCGGGTCCCGCCTGGCCCACAGCGTGGCATCGCAGCGTCCCTTCGTCCCCAGCCCTGTTTCCTGCCTGCTTCCCGGCAAAAACGCCTCGTGCCCCTCGCCTTGGGCTCCGTTTCCGTCCCAATTACCGGGATGAGTATTCTCCCCGGGCGTTGTGCCTGCTCTGTGGGTCCGGATCAGAGCCCACAGCGTGTCCCGTTTCCTGGCCTCAGGTCCCCCGGATTTCTCCTGGTTCTCTTGTGTGGCCTTGCCGTGGAGCACAAAGCAGCACCGGCTCACCCATTTCCAGATGAGCTCTTTGTGATGGAAAGCGTTCCCGACCTCACGGAGAGAAATGGGGACATGGGGGTGCGCCCCAACGGGCAGGGCGTGGGTGGGCAGCGGGCTCCAGCCCGGCCTGGCCGAGCCCGGCCTGGCCAGGCGCGGCTCAGGCGGAGCACCTGGGCTCCGCGGGGACCGCGCCCAGGGCTCCTTGTGCCCGTGCCAGCTCGGTGCCCGCGGGAGCGCCCGCAGCCGCCGCAGCGCCGGCAACGGCGAGCGCAGCACAAAGGGATGAGCTCCCGCCAGCTGCTCCTGGTGCCAGGGAGCTGCTCCTGCGCTCGGCAGGCAGAAATTCCCCTCGCTGCCCTTCTTTCCCTTTTTCTGCTCCCCCCTTTTCTTCCGTTTCCCCTCTCTTTTTCTCCTTTCTCTTCTAAGGAACAGAATATTCCAAAGTTCTGCAAAAATACAGGAGCGCTCTGCTGGTTCCTCTGATAATTGGGTGGGCAGGATATTTTAATTTCATTTTGCCTAGGAAAACCTCGGGAAGGTGTCCACGGAGAAAACAGGACACACGTAAATAAATATTTTATATTTTTGTATAGATTCATTTTTCCACCAGTGAGGTGCTCACAGGCATTGGATAGATGGGAGAAAATCCTCATTTATTTCCATGAGGCTTTCCTTGGATAATTGATAATTCCCCACAAATTTTAGCTGGATTTCCCAGCTGAAATGAGGCATTTTTGAAGCTCTAAGGGAAAAAAGCCCCATTTTCTCAGGGATGATCCGGCTGCTGGCGTGCGGAGCCGAGCCGGGGTTCGGAGCCGATCCCTCCCGCCAGCTCTTCCATCCTCCCTTCCATCCTCCCTTCCATCCTCCCTTCCATCCTCCCTTCCTGCTGCAGCCCAGCCAGAAGGGAACTGGGGATGCAGAGCTGGGGATCGAGGCCGAGCTGAAGTGTGGGTGCATCCCCACGGCGCAGATTCCCGCTGCTCGGCGGGAGCACCTGCGTGCTCACTAATTGGGATTCGGGAAGTTCAGCCCGTTCCCTCGCTCAGAGCTTGATCCCAAACGTGCTCCAGCTTTGTGTTCCTTGTTCCCGGCCTGGTTGGAGAATTCTCCTTTAATTTGTCATTAAATTTGTCGTTTATTTTGTCATTTAATTTGTCCTTAAAGTGGAGTGCATCGGGCTCCTTCCCGTCGGACAATTCTTAATTACAAAAAAATCCTGGAATAAATAATAGATTGAAGCAAAATTGCAGCTGGAAATTTGGAGCTATTAAAATTCCAATTCCTAATAATTTTTGTTGTCCCCAGCCAAGCTTTCCTCAGTCTAAGCAAACCCCAAACCCAAATATCGGGCATCGAAAACTGGAATTAAAATATTCCAGTTGGATTCATCCCTTAAAAAAATGTTTAAATATGAAATCCAAGGAAATAGTGAATGAAAATAATTTTCAGAAATCATTTCCCTTCCTTTCCTCAGTGGCCTCATCCCTGTCCTTGTGCTTCCCCAAACCCGCCAAGGTGCCCCTTCCCCGGGGCAGGGAAGGCGCGGGGGAATGGGGTGACTCGCATTTATCCTTTGGAAGTTGCTGAGATTTCCTAATTAATTTTCCCAACTCCTCCATGGCTTCCAGTGGCTCCTTTCCGGGTGGCTTTCTGGCCGTTAAATAAAGCACAAAGGGAGCGTTTTGGGAGAGAGGCTCGGAAGGAAGGGGGATTTTTCCTGGAGGTGTTCAGGGAGCAGGAATTCCACGTTTGCCAGGAGAACGGGAGCTGCGTGGAGTCGCTCCTTTGTCTCTGCCGTGATTGGCATTGTGGCCGCTCGTTGAATATCCCGGTGTTTCCCCGCAGCTCTTCCCTGATTTTCTGCTGGCCCTCCAGCCCAAAGTTGCTCCCTGTGTTACTCCGGCCACGGAGCTTTGTTCCCGGAGCCTCGGAAGGGCCGGGAGCGTGCGGCCCCTTTCCCGTGGAGCCCCAGCCCTGCCAGGCTCTCCCTCCACCTCAGCCCTTCTCCCTTTATTCCCCCTCCCGTCTCCCGGACTCCCCAGCGCAATATTCCAGCGGGGACTTTGCTCCTGGAAGCCACGGCCACGCGGGAAGAGCGCGGAGCGCTCCCCTCCTGCCTCTTTTGAGGAGTTTTAGCCATGGGGCTTGGCACTGCCACCGTTGTCTTTGTGCCAAAAAATATCCGCAGCGGCTGCCGCATTCTCCGACCGGAGGCTTGGCTCGAAAATTCCGCAGTGCATGCGGCGGGGAGCGCCGGCGCCGGAGCCGCGCTCTCCTTGGGCTTTTTTATGAACCTTCCGAGGCAAAATCTCGAGGAGGGAGAATCTCGAGCTTTTCCTAGCCCCGGAAAACGCCCGGCTCCGGTGCCGGGGATGGCATTGTTCAGCCGCTGAATCCAGGGAAACGTGGGAAGTGGGGAGCAGCTTTTCTCTGGCAGCACAAATAGGTGCTCACAGAGCCGCTCCTCGCGGCTTCTGCTGCCGATCGGTGCTCGGGATGCGCCGGGGAACGGGAGGCAGGAGAGCGGCGTCGGGACGGATTCATTCAAAATGGATAATTCAGGGAAAGGTGATTTACGGAAAAGGTGTTCCCCCCTCCTGCCTGGCCAGGAATGAGGTGTGGAGAGGAAAAGGGGATGGTTTTATCCTTCTGGGTGACAGTGACAATCTCCGTGGGGCTGGGTTTTAACGATGCCTTGAGTTTTCCCCAAATTCGGGGCTTTGTCCCCAAGGGATTTCTGGGGTGCGTGAAGCGGCTCCCGGCAGCCGAGGCAAAACTCGCTCGGGAGCTCGGGAGCCATGGGCTCGGTGGGAAAAGTGGATGCTGGAGATNCCCGGCGCTGCCTTTGTGCCGCGGCCTGCGCCAAGCCGGGCGCTCGGCGGCTTTGTGCCGTGCCCAGGACGCCCTGCCGCCGCCCCCGCCCGCTGCTCCTCTCCAGAAGGGTGGTCTGTCCCTGGCAGCGCGTCCGGGATCAGCCCTCCTGACTGCTCTTTGTCTGGGAGCACGTGGGGCGCTGCTGCTCAGCCATGGCTTCATGCTCGCGCAAGCCTCCTCTTCCCTCCTGCTTCTCACCCGTTCCATCCCAAAAGCCCTGCTTCCCTTGGGCAGGGCGGCGGGCTGCGGGATGGGAGCGTCACGAGCTCCCTGGGAAATGGGAGAGGGAAAAAACCAGGGCTGAAGGGCGGCAGCGAGCTCCCCAGTCAGCTCCCAGCCTTGGGGTCACATTCCCAGTTCCCAGTCCGGGTCTGCTTCCCAGGTGTCCGTTCTGGGAGGGAGCAGGGAGCCCCGCTCCCAGTTCCCAGCAGCCCTGGGTGAGGCTGGGAGGGACGTGGAGGGGGCCCGGAGCAGCTCCCACCTCACCAGCCTCAGAATTCCATGGAAGCCCATTCCCAGCAGCCCTGGGATGAGGACGTTATTCCCAGGAGAATTGTTAACCCCTTTGTGTGCCTCCCTGTGTCCCAGGGTCAGCAGTGCCCGGTTTATCTGTGGAATCAGCCTTGGGAATGTGGGATAAAAAGCTTGGATAAGCTCCATGTCCNCTGGAATTAAAATATTCCAGTTGGATTCATCCCTTAAAAAATGTTTAAATATGAAATCCAAGGAAATAGTGAATGAAAATAATTTACAGAAATCATTTCCCTTCCTTTCCTCAGTGGCCTCATCCCTGTCCTTGTGCTTCCCAAAACCCGCCAAGGTGCCCCTTCCCCGGGGCAGGGAAGGCGCGGGGGAATGGGGTGACTCGCATTTATCCTTTGGAAGTTGCTGAGATTTCCTAATTAATTTTCCCAACTCCTCCATGGCTTCCAGTGGCTCCTTTCCGGGTGGCTTTCTGGCCGTTAAATAAAGCACAAAGGGAGCGTTTTGGGAGAGAGGCTCGGAAGGAAGGGGGATTTTTCCTGGAGGTGTTCAGGGAGCAGGAATTCCACGTTTGCCAGGAGAACGGGAGCTGCGTGGAGTCGCTCCTTTGTCTCTGCCGTGATTGGCATTGTGGCCGCTCGTTGAATATCCCGGTGTTTCCCCGCAGCTCTTCCCTGATTTTCTGCTGGCCCTCCAGCCCAAAGTTGCTCCCTGTGTTACTCCGGCCACGGAGCTTTGTTCCCGGAGCCTCGGAAGGGCCGGGAGCGTGCGGCCCCTTTCCCGTGGAGCCCCAGCCCTGCCAGGCTCTCCCTCCACCTCAGCCCTTCTCCCTTTATTCCCCCTCCCGTCTCCCGGACTCCCCAGCGCAATATTCCAGCGGGGACTTTGCTCCTGGAAGCCACGGCCACGCGGGAAGAGCGCGGAGCGCTCCCCTCCTGCCTCTTTTGAGGAGTTTTAGCCATGGGGCTTGGCACTGCCACCGTTGTCTTTGTGCCAAAAAATATCCGCAGCGGCTGCCGCATTCTCCGACCGGAGGCTTGGCTCGAAAATTCCGCAGTGCATGCGGCGGGGAGCGCCGGCGCCGGAGCCGCGCTCTCCTTGGGCTTTTTTATGAACCTTCCGAGGCAAAATCTCGAGGAGGGAGAATCTCGAGCTTTTCCTAGCCCCGGAAAACGCCCGGCTCCGGTGCCGGGGATGGCATTGTTCAGCCGCTGAATCCAGGGAAACGTGGGAAGTGGGGAGCAGCTTTTCTCTGGCAGCACAAATAGGTGCTCACAGAGCCGCTCCTCGCGGCTTCTGCTGCCGATCGGTGCTCGGGATGCGCCGGGGAACGGGAGGCAGGAGAGCGGCGTCGGGACGGATTCATTCAAAATGGATAATTCAGGGAAAGGTGATTTACGGAAAAGGTGTTCCCCCCTCCTGCCTGGCCAGGAATGAGGTGTGGAGAGGAAAAGGGGATGGTTTTATCCTTCTGGGTGACAGTGACAATCTCCGTGGGGCTGGGTTTTAACGATGCCTTGAGTTTTCCCCAAATTCGGGGCTTTGTCCCCAAGGGATTTCTGGGGTGCGTGAAGCGGCTCCCGGCAGCCGAGGCAAAACTCGCTCGGGAGCTCGGGAGCCATGGGCTCGGTGGGAAAAGTGGATGCTGGAGATGAAATCTTTTCCAAGGAGCATAATCCTAAAAAAAAAGTCAATCTCCCGCTGGCTGCGGAGCCGCTTTGGTACCTCACAGACTTCGACAGAGTGCTGGCCGAGTGCCCATTGATGTCATGGAAACACTCAAATTACTGGGAATGATTCATGTCTCCGCTGTTCCCGATTCCTCCCCCACACAAATAGGAGTGGATCTGATCCCTGACAACTTGTAATTTGCAGGGGGTTTATTTTTGTATCGGGATAAATATTTTTTCACAACTGAAATTAAGCCGAGCCTGAGCCGATGGCAAAGGAGCTTCCGGAGCGCGGGCGGGAACGTGGGGCTGCTCGGAGCACCCGGAGCCTGCCCGCAGCCGCTGCCCTCCTCCCGCTTTTCCCGGGGCTCTGTGCCCCCAGCTCCCCGCTCCTTATTCCCGGCCCTCTTGGCGTGATGGGAACGGCGCATGGACTTCCAGGCGCGTTTGTTTTCCCATCTCGGCGTTGGAGTCGTCGACTCCCAATGAAAATTTCATCATCGTTTCAATCCGGAATAATTTCCAGTGTTCCCAACCTGAGGGTGATCCATGGGTTTTGGATCACTGGATCCAAGTGCTTCCCAAAGTTACTGTAGTGTCCCATGGATCGCAGAGACATTGTGGAGGTTCATGTGGAAAACAGTCGAGACACAAAAGCTCCAGGGGCTTCAGTTAGGGTGAGGAGAAGGAATTTTCGATTCCAAACCACTTGGAATAAACCAACTCCAAGCCGGGAGATGGGTATTCCGATTGCGGAGCCGGAGCGTGGCCGCGGCATTTGGGGAGCGATCGAACGAACTCCAGCATCCTTTGTCTGGCGAGCGGCCTCGCGGCGGCTCCTCCGTGGAACTGGGATGGGACTGGGAATAGGAGCTGGCAGCAGAGCTGGCTGCTGGGGGCGCGCGGCGCTGGCGCTGGCACGGCCGGGCGGCTCGGGCAGCAGCTGCTCCNGCTCGCGCAAGCCTCCTCTTCCCTCCTGCTTCTCACCCGTTCCATCCCAAAAGCCCTGCTTCCCTTGGGAAGGGCGGCGGGCTGCGGGATGGGAGCGTCACGAGCTCCCTGGGAAATGGGAGAGGGAAAAAACCAGGGCTGAAGGGCGGCAGCGAGCTCCCCAGTCAGCTCCCAGCCTTGGGGTCACATTCCCAGTTCCCAGTCCGGGTCTGCTTCCCAGGTGTCCGTTCTGGGAGGGAGCAGGGAGCCCCGCTCCCAGTTCCCAGCAGCCCTGGGTGAGGCTGGGAGGGACGGGGAGGGGGCCCGGAGCAGCTCCCACCTCACCAGCCTCAGAATTCCATGGAAGCCCATTCCCAGCAGCCCTGGGTGAGGCTGGGAGGGACGTGGAGGGGGCCCGGAGCAGCTCCCACCTCACCAGCCTCAGAATTCCATGGAAGCCCGTTCCCAGCAGCCCTGGGATGAGGACGTTATTCCCAGGAGAATTGTTAACCCCTTTGTGTGCCTCCCTGTGTCCCAGGGTCAGCAGTGCCCGGTTTATCCGTGGAATCAGCCTTGGGAATGTGGGATAAAAAGCTTGGATAAGCTCCATGTCCATTATCCATGTATTTACCTGGCTTTTTCCTTTGTTCCCAGGTAAAACAGAACGAGGCTCGTACTCATCATATGGCCGAGATTCCAACCTACAGGGCTGCCACCAGGTGAGTGACAATGCCGCGGAATTTGCTGCTTCCCGAGCTTTTCCAGCCAGGACACAGCTCCTGGAGACTCCTGGTGCCTGGGCTGGGAGGTGCTGCCCGTTGTGTCCAGCACGGCTTTGCCAAAATCCCAACTGCGGGGCTGACGCGAGTGGTGTCAGCCCTCAGCTCGGGATGGCTCCTGCCCTAAATCCGAGTTTTCCTGGGATCTGTCGGCCGGGGTGTGCGAACAAGGTTGCATTGAGGGATAAGAATGTCTGTGGAAATATGATTTGTTGTCCCTTTTTGTTTGGGAATTGTTTTTGGCTGGGAGTCAAGGCCAGCAGGCTAACGGCAAAGCCTTCCCAAGGGGAGCGCGCGGGAGCTCCGAGAAGAGCAGGACTTTAATTAAATAATAAAATGCCAATAGAATACAAAGGTGGAGCGTTTGTGCCTCTGCCTCCCTGCACTCGGAATTTGCATCTTTGGAAGTCTCCAGAGAAATTCCGAGCCTAAAAACATGATCCGTGGCCAAATTCCGTGCTTTGTTCCCAGACAATTGAGTTTTTAGAAAGACACTTTCCCTTCTCATTCCAAGAACAATATTAATCACGGCCTTAATTCCTTCTGCTCTTCCCTTCCCTTTCCCGAAGCGCGGCAGCTCCGCGCTTCGGAAAACTATCCCAGGAATTTCATCGCTTCCTTGATATTCCAAGCTCTCCAGTTGTCACATGTGCCAGGAAAAATTCCAAACGAGAGCCAGAACGCAGATGATTTCCCAGTAGGACAGGGAACCGCTCGATCCCAGCTTTCCGTGTTCTTTGGGAATGGGGGGACGGAGCCCATCCCTGTGTGGTGGAGGGGTTTGAAACATTCTGTGGAGAGCCAGGAGGCAGTGAGAGGAATTTGTTGGGAATTCCTGGGAATGCGGGGAAGGAGCCCATCCCTGTGTGGTGGAGGGGTTTGAAACATTCTGTGGAGAACCAGGAGGCAGTTGGAGGAATTTGCTGGGAATTCCAGGTGGAAGTGGGTGTGTGGGCAGGAGTGTGACCCTTCCCACCAGGACAGGCTGGGCAGGGCGGGGTGGAGCCAGAATCCCGGGAATTGTTCCCAAAGCGTGTGGATGTGGCGCCTGGGGCGCAGGCAGTGGGGCTGTGCTGGGCTTTTCCCAGCGGAACCGTTCCGTGCTTCCAGTGGTGCTGGACCCTCGGGTGTGGTTACCTGTGGGAAAAGCTGCAGGGATGGAAGCTGCTCCCTGGGGAAGGGAGGCCATTGCTAGGCCACCTTCTTCCCAGCCTTGGAATTGTGGAAGAACCATGGGATCACCTGGAAAGGATCCCCTTCCCACTACCCCAGGCTGCTCCAGGCCCGGTGAGCCTGGCCTGGAGCACTTCCCGGGATGGAGAGAACGCTGGGAACAGCACCAGGACAAGGGATCCATGTCCTGGGCATTGGCTGGAGCGAGCTGTTCGATTCCCCGTCCGTGATCCCACAAACCCGAGTGCCGCACCGTCCCGCCCTCCTTCCCTTCCTTTCCCTTCCCTTCCCTCCCCTGCCAGCAGCTGCTGCTGGATGCGAGATCCAGGCAGCAATTCCCGGGAGCCTCCCGCTAATAATCGAGCCACATCTGCCGTGGCGGCGCTGCAGGAAAGCGGGGCTTTACTGGGGTTCTGCCCGCCCGGGAAAGCGGGGCTTTACTGGGGTTCTGCCTGCCTGGGAAA